>JAOYMU010000049.1:30366853-30381830 GCA_025802295.1 Psammodynastes pulverulentus
GAATGTGAAGGATGTGTGTTTGTGTTTGTATTTTATTTTATAGTCATAATGTACACTGAAGAAGGTATTTAATTTCGGTGTACGCGGTACAATGACAATAAAGTGAACTAACTAATAAGACCTACCATATTTTTGGGTGACAATTTCTTTCTCTTCTTCTGTGTTTCTTCCATGACGACAAGAGCATTTTCTTCATCCTGGTCTTGTTGTGGATCCAAAACCTTTGAGAGAATTTTACTTTTATCAAATTCCAATGCATTATCTCTGAAAAGAAACAGAGCAGCCTCTTCTCAGAGCAGGCCTGCTACATCACAGGTTTGCCTGTCAGGATCCAAAATTTTCTAGTTGCTCCTGAACATTAGTAACCTTGTTAATCAAGTGATGAAGGCATCAGGCTAAAAACCTGGGAGATTGTGAGTTCTAGTCCCGCTGTAGCCATGGAAGTTGACTTTGGCCAGACAGACTCATTCTCAGCATAATCTACCTCACAGAATTTTTGTGGGGGGAAATAGGAGCAAGTCCACGGTCTCATTTATAAATAATAGCAATAGCGCTTAGACTTATATACCGCTCTACAGTGCTTTACAGCCCTCTCTAAGCCGCTTACAGAATCAGCCTATTATCTGAGTCCTCATTTTACCCACCTCGGAACGATGGAAGGCTGAGTCAACCTTCAGCCTGGGGAAGATTCTAATACTAATAATACGAATAATAATACGAAGAAACAGGCTAAAAACTAAAACACAATAATGTTAAACAGCACCTGACATGCTCAATAGGCTGTTTACTCCACAGTGCAAAGGGAAGTTATTTTCAGCACTAGCAGTTCATTCATAGCCAAGCATAAAAATATTTAACCATCAATTAAAGTTTCTATAATGATGTCTAACAATTGGACATTAAATGTCACTTGTTCTTTCAAAGAGCACAAAAGGTCCCATTCTCCAATTTTACATTCAAACAAACCTATACAGGTAGCCCTCAACTTACAACCATAGTGGAGCCCAAAATTTATGTTGCTAACCGAGAAATTTGTTAAGTGTGTTTTGCCCCATTTTTACTTTTCTTGCCATTGTTGTTAAGTGAATCTCTGCAGTTGTTAAATTAGTAACATGGTTGTTAAGGGAATTTGACTTTGCTTGTCAGAAGGTCATAAAAAATCAATGTACTCAGGAAACTGCAATCGTCATAAATGTGAATCCGTTGTCTCAAGTATCCGTATGTAAATCACAGGTCCATGAGGATGCTGCAATGGTCGTAAGTGTAAAAAGCGGTCGTAAGTTACTTTTTTCCAGTGATGTTATAACTTAGAAAGGTCATTAAGCAAACTATTGTTAAGTCGAGGACTACCTGTAAATGTTTCTATTTGTTGTTGTTAGTTGCGAAGTCGTGTCCGACTCATTGCGACCCCATGGACAACGTTCTTCCAGGCTTTCCTGTCCTCTACTATCTTCTGGAGTCCATTTAATCTCACGCCTACTGCTTCAGGGACTCCATCCAGCCACCTCATTCTCTGTCGTCCCATTCTTCTATTGCCCTCAACTGTTCCCAGCATTAGGCTCTTCTCCAGTGAGTCCTTCTTTCTCATTTGGTGGCCAAAGTATTTAAGTTTCATCTTCAGGATCTTCAGGAAAGAGCAGACAGGGTTGATCTTATGGTTATTTTATGGTTAGTAGCATCAAAAGTTAAAAAATGCTCTGGAAATTCATATGACAGCTAAGGGCTTCTGATTTCTCTTCCCATTTGATCAGTTAAGCAATTGTGATTGTTAAGGGAAACATCATGTGTTCATGACTGTACTTTACTTTACTTCCTCCTTTCTATCGACTGCTTATCAGTTGCAAAACACACAAATTGTGATTATGCTACAATTGTTATCAATGTGACGATTGGTTGCAAAGCTGATTTTTTTTACACCATTATAACTTTGAACATTGATTTTAAAAAAGGCAGTCAAATAATCGAGGATTACTTTTAAATGTAATCTCTAGTTACGAATAGATTGCCATAGATAGTAAAAAAAATATTTTAAAGTCAAATTCTGTGTCACAGTGATTAAGAAATTTCCTTTGATATATCTATCACCAAATCCTGGAGTGTACAGGTATTTCTCTGTCCTGGAGACAACTGCAATGAGTTTTGGCTGCTCCAATATTGTACCTGATTCTGGGATGAAGCCATGCAGCCTAGGGTGCCACAGCCTGTTCTCCCGCAAGTTCCAGGGCTTCAGGAAGGATATTTACAATAAAATAAGTGATTGATCAGTGATGGAGAATGGTGAGGCGGGCATGGGACTTAGTGGGCTGGGAAACAGGCCAGAGGTGGTATTCGACCAGTTCGCACCAGTTCGGCCGAACTGGTAGCAAAAAACTGCCGCTCGGGTGAACCGGTAGGAAAAATACGGCTACCGATTTGGCCAAACCGGTAACTAAAACCCGCCCCCCGTGTGCGCGTGCTTCCCCTCCCTTCTGCGCAGACACACGCCTATTGGCACGTGCCTACTGCGCATTTGCGCGCCGATCATCTGAGAGGACTCTTTGATCCTCTCAGCTGATTGGCACACATTTTTTAGCTACCAGTTTGGCCAAACAAGTAGCTAAAAAAAGTGCGCTGACCAGCTGAGAGGATTAGAGTCCTCTCAGATGATCGGCACACGTTTTTTAGCTACCGATTCGGCCAAACCGGCACTTTTTTAGCTCAAAAAAGTGCTGGTTCTGTCAAACCGGTAGCTAAAAAACATCCGCAGATCATCTGAGAGGACTCCCTGACCTTCTCCAATGGTCTGCGCATATTTTTTAGCTACCGGTTCAGCTGAACCAGCACTTTGTTGAGCTAAAACAAAGCAACACTAGGAAACCACCACTGAAACAGGCCCAAGGCATGTGGGGACCCAGCGGTAGAGGATGGGGGAGATAGGCATGGGCACCTCTGTAGTACCCCTGCAGTACACCATAAGGGCAGGTGGATTCACACACATCCCAATTTTGTTCACATGCCCATGGGAGTGCTGCAGTGATCATATCTTCAAAATCAGATAGCAAGTAATTTTTGGAAGTTAAAATAACCAGTTGTAAACCAAAGGCTCCCTTTACTGAGAAAAAAACATCAATAGTCTGAGAACATCCTGAAGTATCCGATTGCTCATTGTAGAAAAACATTGATTATGCAAAGGAGTTAGTATGGTATATTCTAAGACAAGCCACATTGAGCGCCTTTTCTTACCGGTAAATTCCTATAATTGGATTGGTAGTTTCATAGTTTTCTAGAAGGAAGTGACAAGAGGAGGAGAAATGCACCAAAATCTTCCAGTCTTTGGTGCTGTTAGCTGCCACCTCTTTCCCAAGGGAGGAATAGCTCAAGCACATTTAAATTGGGCGGTTGATTAAAGGAGATTATATTATGCATTAATTCACTTGCAGAATTTAAGCACTGATGTTTGCAGAATTGGTCATCCATACATTAAATAAAGAGATTTTATTGATTTCTTTTTTAACAATGAACTTCATTATTGGCTGTTGTATTTTTATGCAAGGCACTAAAAAGTTAACTGGTAGAAAACTGACTTGTGAATGTGGTTATCATTATGTTGAATAGAAAACTACAAAACAGAATGTTTTAAATATATTCATATTTTATCTTTTGTATATTCATGTGTATAGTTCTGTAAATATACTAAAAGGAAAAATTCTTTCATGGTGAAACTGTTGGTTTTAGGGTTTTTTTCTTTATTTTGTTTATAACAATTTAAACATATTTGGGGTGGGGGGTGACTTGGTCACTTCCAGAACAAAACATACTGTATAGCTTGGATTTCAAGCAATGGTCTATATATTATATAATGTCTGGACTGGGAAACTCATAGGAAATATTTTTCTGCAACAGTTTTACCAGACAAATTTAAACTTCTGTTTTAGGGCATTTCTATTGAAGATTTTGTACCTCTCTGAAAGTAGCTTCAATGTTCTATTTTAGCATTACATGCATTGTGCATCTAGGTAAACTTATTTTAGGTACAGCTGAGGCACTAGAAAGTTCTGTTTTTAGCCATGAAACAGTAGAACTCTATGAGGCTTTCCATTCACAAAAACTCTTCCTCAACCATAAGTGCTCTGATGGTTCTTTACTAAACCTTTATCAGCAAATCTAATCTTAATTTTTCTAGTCAGTTTTTAATATGACTGGGCAATGCTTTGGATTCAACTCTAAATGTTTCTAAATGCATGGAAACCTGAGAATAAATATGGTTATTTTAATGAATCACAAATAAGTGATTTATTAAAATAACCATATTTATTATAGCACATTCTGCTAGAGCAGGGGTGTCAAACTCATGTCACAGCGGCTTCACATGATGTATCTGGATTTTTCCCCCCTTCGCTAAACTGGGCGGGGACGGGTCAGCACATGACGCATCTGGTCCGCGGGCCGCGAGTTTGACATCCCTGTGCTAGAGAGACGTTCCTTGAGGATGGGCTCCAGCACAAGTCCGAAAATTCAGAAGACTAAACCTCTGGTCTTTGTGACCAACTCAGATTGGATTCTGCAAATAAGTGTTTTGTTTATACTTCAGTGTATTCAGAAATAGCTCTTTCAGATCACATCCAATCCATTGTACATTCTTAGTTTTAGTTAGCTTCATCATCTGTATATAATGTTTGATTTGAACAAGCCCCATCTTAATCCTGACAGTCATTTGCTAGGCATTTTAATGATCACTATAACAACTCTTCTGCTTGTATCAGTAGCAAGCACTGAGTACTTGCCTACAACCTTGATGTTGCTATTAAACTTGGGTTTTGTGGTACCAGCACTCCTTTAATTGGGAATTTAAATGCAGGAAAAACGATATTCCCATGATCAGATAGTTTAGATTTGGAGGGAATAGTGTACAAGTATTGGAAATATGATAAAAGGAATAACTCCATATATATTCCTTTCCAACAGTAAACAAGTTCAGATCAACTACAAGTTTGAATATAATTTGTGGAAATAAATTCCTCTTAAATGATAATTATAGTGTGTGTATGTGCATGTGTGTAGGTTGTTGTGTAAATCCGATGGTTCCTCCAATTATACTTACTTTTTCAAGTTGAGCTTGGTAAATGGAGCCTAGTGCTGTCTTTTCTTCTGAAAAATGAAAATTTAGCAAAAATAAAGTGTTTGGAGCCCAAAAGTTATTAACTTTTTATTTTTAAAAAAGTATAAATGTCTCTGGACATTAATTCTCTGTGCACTTTGTGCTTGCACTAAAAAAATAAAATATTTCTGGCAAAGATTTTCAAGAGCTGCTGCGTACTGCTTATTCTTCTGTTGTGCTTCAGTGCATTTATCTGCTCCCAAGTTGTTTGCACAATTTTACTCTACCCAAGGGTTTTGTATCAAAATAATTGCTTTATTTTGCAAGCTAAAAGTGTAGAGCTTTCCTTGGATGCAAACAGTATTATTTTCAGGATATATTTCAAATTAAGATGATTTCATCTCTTGGTTAACTTGTATCTTGGCTTCTGTTTATCAACATACTTTGAAATGTAAATTTCATTTTGATTAAGTATCTGTTTCTGTACAGTATTTAACTTGTAATCTTCAAAGAAACAACAGTATGATTAAAATAATTGCCTTATGTTGCAAGCAGAAGGGGCAGAGCCTTTCCTTGGGTGCAAATTGTATTATTTGTAGGTCATATTTCAAATTAAGATTTTATTTCCTTGCCTACTTTATATTTTGTCTTCTGTTTGTCAACATACTTTGAAATATAAAATTCATCTTGATAAAGTATCTTTTTCTGTACTGTATTCTTTTAATCTTTATAGAAGCATTAAATTATATTTTTAAAAAGTAAGGGGTTTTACTGTAAACTGTAATTTGGATGCAGAAAATTGCAAGCAATATTCTATTCACAAATTACCTGCTGCATCCCACTATTTCTCTTCTAAAGTGTTTTTATGCTTGAAAGAACCTCTAGAATCGCACTTGATGATTTTGAAGAGGGAGAAATACAGTTGCAATATACTTGAAATTCAAATACATGCATCTTGACACAAACTCATTTAATTGGGAGTAGAGGCATCTCCTTCGTCCCATTGTAGATCAGTCGACAGCTAATATCATATGATTTATATGTCAGTTGTGTAACCTTTGTCCACTGTATACTTTAATCATGCTAAGTGTGTGAGAAAATAGGTTATATCAATGACTTTGCTTCAGAATTCAGTTGGATATTGAAAAAGTACATTTGAGCTAACATGTTTAAATAATTTATTTGTTAGAGAAAATTGCATTTCTGGAGAAGGATAAGTATGGTCCTCCTTCTCACTTGTCCTACTGTTCTCAACATTTGTTAAAAGAATTATTAACTTGAGCTTTGCATATTTTTGCTAATCTTACAATAATTTGTGATGAATGGAATAAGTGTTAAATGACTGTATTGTTTAGTGACAATTTTGTAACAGTCCTTTTTTTGTTTTGTTTTGTTTTTTTCCTAGGACCGGAATCGGCCCTATGATACTTTTAACTTGCACTCTTTGGAAAACTCATTAATGGATATGATAAGGACTGATCATGAACCTCTTAAAGGTAAACACTACCCTCCCAGTGGCCCACCAATGAGTTTCGCTGATATAATGTGGAGGAATCATTTTACAGGTTAGGAATATTCATATGTTCATACTTACCTTAAAAGAAAATCAGCTTTTTTTCTGCTATAACATTTTGATGTGTTATTGCTTTTTTTGCTGGTAAATAAATTGCTAAATGTTTAAAGTAGTCCTTGATTTTAGAATCTCAGTTAACTGAGATGAAAAGTAAGTATATAGTATGATTAATGATGCAGTTAGATATCAAATCATAGTTTATAGATTGGCCCATCCATTTTAAATTTATAGTCAAAGAAATAAACATCATTTTAAAGCACCTGTTTTATTCTGTTTTGAAAGGAGTGTGTGTAACAAACTGGGGGCATATGCATTTTCAATGACATATATAACCTCCAAAGTAAACAACTATTACAATTAACTGTGAAAATCAAGGCATAATTTCTCATGAAATGACTAGCCCTTTTTCTACAGCTTTCCTTTTTTATTTTTAAGAACTCAGTAAGTGTGCAACCTGGCACAAGAATAAGAACAATCTTAAAATGAGAAAAAAATGACTAAATCCGCTCCAATTCATACTGGTAATTCAGTATATTTCTTAAATAATCTAACCAAGGACAACCATAAATGGTCCAGAAACATTTACTAACTAAAATTTAGCACACTTCACTTCTTTCTGGGTGGTGTACAAACTTAAATCAAACAATTAGAACAAATCAAATAATGTTGGTTCCTCTAGAACACGGATGTCAAACTTGCTGCGTCACGTTGCCGTCATGTAATGTTTTACAATGATTTTCCCATTCGCGCAGCTGGGGTCGGCATGACCTGCACATGATGCATCCGGCCCTTGGACCTCCAGCTTGACGCCCCTGCTCTAGAAATAATGCCATTAGTCCTTGCATTAGTGGTATCCCACCTGAATTATTGTAGTAGATTTTTTTTAGCAAGCCTTCCTAACTCTGCTTTCTGTACACTGTGCAAGATAGTCTTATTTGTGTGCTTCTAGATCTTTCCCAACTGATCCCTACTTCTCTCGCTCCTTTCATTGGCTGAGTTTTTAGAGGCATTATACATCCAGCACTAGTTTAGGCCATTATTTTGTTAGTTATATAGTTATTTTGTTCAGAACTGATAATGCTAGTGTTTCTTACTTATAGTTTGTATTAAGATTCTAGCAAGGCTAAGTGAAAAACATACAGTTAAAGGAAAAACATTTAGTTTGCAAAACTGTCCAAAATCTCAATTCCAGGTGCAGTCAGCTGAGGTCATATGTCTAAAATTATGCAATTCACTTCTAACCCTTTTTTATTCTATACAGCTTGAATTATTGCTTGAAAGCCAATGAAAGATTTTTCATATGAAATATGTTTGATAAATTCATGCTTATCCTTTTTCATTTATTGGAAAATGGAATTATTTCAAAGTCTTTAAAAATTTAAGAAGTAATTGGGCAGTATGCAAAGATTCTTAAAATTAAACATTACTTAGCTGTTTAGTCAGCCACTTTCTAATATATATATATATATATATGCGTGTATATATTTAGAATGCATGTATATATTTAGAATATTCTTCTACTGTCTCAAACATCTGTTTAACAGAGGGGAATTGTAGGAATGAGAACAATAAAAAGCCTAAATATGTATATTAAAATAGCTGAACAGAAAAGTATTAACGGAATAATAAAATTGGAGAATGAAATTGTTAAAAGTTTGGCAGAATAATGTCTTCAATTAAGGACAACAAAAAGAGGCTAGGCTAGCATTCTTAGAAGCAGAAAGATATTTCTGATATTTTAGATGATTAATCAATGTAATTTTTTCAAGGGATACTATGGTTTTTAAATTACATACAAAATAATCTTGTTACTTGTGTTTTGTACAAGCTGAAATTTGAAACTTACTATCCACTATTACTGAATAAAGTGGCTTGGCTGATTATTGGTTAAATAAAGTTAATGATTATTGGTGCTTGCTATGATGTCCATTGGGCAAAGGTCATAAGCCACTGTTGCAATCTGGCAAGAAGTTAAAAACAGCCTATCAAAGATTTTTAGAGACAAGGTAACAGGAAAGTGGTCACTTTCAGGTCTACTGACATTTGCAAGCCTAGATATTTAGAGGATTAAATTCTGAGAGATCCCAACATAAGCTAACAAAGAGAGCTTGGAATTAGCCCAGCAGCTATATTCAGCTGGGTAATATAATCATCATTAATAGACCTATTTAAAATTACCACATACAGTTTCATGAAAGTCTGGCCAAAGCCCTCTGTAATCACTGTATACATCTTTAAACTGGTGGCATAGAATGAGGGATGTTGTCTATGGAGATTCTCAGTCACCCAGGTGATGGTTGTCTCAAAGGTGCTTTTTCAAGAGGCAACTGGACTTTCTGGTTTTTCTTTGAAGACATTTTGCTTCTTATCCAAGAAGCTTCTTTTGCTGAAGAAACTTATTGGATGAGAAGGGAAACATCTTCAAAGAAAAACCAGAAAGTCCAATTGCCTCTTGAAAAAGCACCTTTGGGACAATGAGGGATGTTGTTACAAAAGATTAAGGCTGGCAATGAAATTTAGCAAAGAATGATTTATTGTTTGCTCTGATTCTCTTGCATTGAAACTGCCAACCAGTATTAAATATATTGTCTATAGGTAGCCATTTAATAACCACTCTAATTCAGCAGCTGTTACGATGGTGCTAAACAAGTAGTATTTTCAACCAGTCCTCAAAGTTCCCACGGTCCCAGCACTCATGTGGTCATGTGGGCCTTGACAACTGGCTGGCACTTATGACAGCATCATATGATCACCATTTGCAACATTCTCTACAGGCTTCCCTGAAGCAAAGCCAAAGAAGAAGTCAGCCAAGCAGGTGACAAGTCCCTTTCCGTGCCCTGCAGCAGCCACTTACTGGCCTACTTGGGACTTACTTAATGATTCTTGCTTAATGCTGGCAATAGGAAATGATGGGATTTCCATCACTAAGCAGTATGATCATGTGACATCTCACTTGCAACTGTATTACTTATCAATGGAAATCCCAGCACTTCCCATTGTCATTGTTAAGCTAGGATTACCTGTAATATTTGAATTCACAAAAACACTGTAAAAGTCAATATTAAATTGAACAGTTGAATTAAATTTCAACTGTTAAAAGCTTGTTTTGTCACTGTTAATGGGAATTGTGTAAGAGAGTTTATTTCCTGGAGGACAAAAACAAAATCCATACCTAACTGCTAACTACCTTTGGCTTGAGAGCAAAAATGAAATATATTCCTGCCATTGACTAGGTTAAGTAGACTACCCCATACAGTATTTCTGTTGTTTTCTTTTTTCTTTACTTCTTTGCCATATCTTACCATCTTAATTTTCAGCTCTAAGAATGTTAAAATATAATGTATAAAAATTGACATTTCATATTTGTAATTGAGCATGTGCTTGGCATTCTGTGATGATTCAGAATAGCCTCCAGAACCACCTACAGATCTACCATAGAGAGGCAAAGAGAGTGCAGAAACATCTGTGTGCTATACTTAAACAAATAGGAAAATAAAGTAGCCCCCTATAGGAGTGTTTTATCTCATACTTACTATATCAAGACTAGAGAGTAAAATAGAGAACATCTAAGCTGAAAAGATTTGAATACAGAGGTTATGCAATTGATCAGGGATGGGTGGAACCACTACTAATCATAATCTGAAAGCTGAATAAGGATCCTTAGTTACTTAATTATTTTAAACCTAAGAATTTCAACCAGAAAACCAACTGTGTCTGTAATGGTTTCAGTCAGTTATCATTTAGTTTTTAGCTCTTATCTTACTTCAAAATTATTAGTTTTGGATTGTGATTCTTGGGTATAGCAGAAATAAAATAGAATGCATTCAAGTTTCTGCATCCATGAGGTATTTTTGAAACTTTGTCTATTATTACTAATACTATTAAATGAAATAGTTTCTGTAATGCATTTCAGCTTTAATTTCAGTGAAGAGCTTAAAATCTTTCAGGTTAAATTATATTGCAATAACATATGCAGTATGTGTGTATGGTTGCATGCATATATGCACACATAGGCACATTCTTATATACACATTATATATCTTGGCAGTTTTTATTTTCTGAGAAGATAGTAGTTAAGTGTAACTTAAAAATAGAAAGCCAAAAAGCAGGTGACAAAATGTCAGGCAGGCAGTCCCTGGTAGAATGACTGAATGAACACGACATGCACACACACACATCAGATGTCACAGATTTGGTTCTATTTTTGTACCTGACTAAAGCAAAGGAAGAAAAAAGTATTTTTAAAAGTGTTTAGTGTCATAATTGCAAGCTTCACTTCTATATTACCAACATATATAAATACACAACAGCTTTAAATGGTTTAAATAACCAGTTACTGCAATTTGGTTATTTGACAGTTATTTTGGCAGACTTTTGTGTGCCAAATGGGACTCTTCTGGAATTTTATCTGAACTTTAGAAAGGATTTGTTTGCCGTTTCTTCCTTGGCCAAATAGAAAATTGTCTGGTACTTTTTACAGAAATGGCAAAACTGCTAGGTTAAGTGCTTTTGGCAGGGGCAAAACTGAGTACATTTTTGGTTAACATACTTAGATTCTCCTCTTCAGGAGATAATATTCTTGCTTTGGGTCTGTTAGTCGAAGCTAAATAATAAACTTGTGAACTATCTTTGGTGTTTGCGATTGGGAATAATCATTCCTGCTGAAGAGATTAGCCATTACTATTGATCTTACATTTACATTATTTTGCTTAAATCGTTTTGAGGGAATGTGAGGAAAGATAGGATAACATATTAAAATCTTAATGGTGTGGAATAAATTACTGCTTCCATGCTTCCATTAATTCTTGTGAAGTGCAAGATGTTCTAAAACCGTTCTTAGAATATAATAAGTATCAGCCCTTATGGAGATTTTTATTGTTCCTTTGTTTTTATTGTTTAAAACACCAAGATTCTTTTGACTCAGCTTTACCTACAATTCTTATTGTAAAGCATATGATTATGGTATGTTTTGTATTATAAGATGCTAAAAATCAGTTTTACTGATGTTAAAAGCTGATTATTTCCCATCATACTATACTTGTGTATAATTCATAACATACATTTCATTTTCTATCTGGAGGAAGTAGTACGTTTTGCCATGTAGCAAAAAGGAAAGAATCTTCTTCAGCACTACATATATTTAGAGGAAGAGTTTGGGTTTGGGGGTACGAGGAGCCTTCATGAATTGAGTATGTACACCTTGTTGAAGCCATATTATCAATTAGAGGCTTCCCACCCTTGTTTAAAAGAGATTTCTGTGGTGAAGGGTGCTTAAAGATTTTGGAAGTTTCTAGGGCTTCATATAGATTACCTTGTTTATATCCTTATATCAACCTGCAAGGTACTTTACTATTCACATTCTTGCAATATAGATGGAGAGATGAGACTCAAATTAAATAATGGAATAAAGGCGCTTTCAAGATTCAGATCAGAGACTCTGTGATTGATATTTCCATTGTCTTTACCACAACACAGTCTTGAATGAATTAAAGAGGCCTTGTAATAGTTTCCAGAAGCAGATGATTTCATACACTTACGAGTTAATGAGAATCCAAACTACAGTACACATATAAAATAAGCTTTGGCTTTTCTTGAGGAAGCATAAGCAAGTTATTTCTACTCACCACTATCAGTAATCGGCTAAAGAAACACTAAAGAGCTAATAGTTTGTTTTGACAACAAGAAGCTGCTAGTATTTCCTCCCAGATTTTCCTATTGAGTCAGTGGGATGGAGATGAGGGAATAATGTATTTATTTTTTCTCCAAAGCACAATATTTAACATTAGGTACTGTTTTTCGTTACAGTTAATTAATTGAAATGTGTGTTTTCTGTTAATCTAAAAATCAAATTCCAAGAATTAGAAATAAGAGCAGAGCTATTTCTATTATAAAGAAACCAATAAAAGGAGATTAACATGTTTAGGTTCATTTTTTTTTCCAGACGGTTATCTTTTACCATATAGCATATAGTAGTTATTATTACATATCTTGTATAGGAGAAGAGATGGAACACATTTTGAGATGATTAACACTATTCATATCTGTTTAATTTTGAAACTCTAGTTTTTTTTTTTAAATTAACTATTAAAATTCTGTTTAATTTTTTTTAGGTCGTATGGGTATAAATTTTCATCATCCAGGAACAGATAACATTATGACACTCAATAGTAAGTTCATATCTTACTTTACGGCATTTTGTATAACTTATGTATTCAGTATGCTTTTACATTTATGTGTCCATTTTGATTACAAAGGAAAGGGAGTAGAAATAGATAATATAAAAGTCTTTGCACATCATTCAAAAGTCTATCATATTATTCCAAATTGAAGGGATTATTTTTAGAAGAAAGTTGATTGCAATATAGGTAGTCCTTGACTTACAACATTTTGTTTAGTGACTGTTCAAAGTTACAATGGCACTGAAAAACATGATTTATGACTATTTTTATTATTGCAACATTCCCATGGTCACTTAATTAAAATTCAGACGCTTGGCAACTAATTTATATTTAGGACTATTGCAGTGTTCTGGGGTTGTGTGATCACCTTTTGCGACCACCTGACAAGCAAAGTCAATGGGGAAGCCAGATTCACAACTGTTGCTAACTTAACTACAGTGATTCACTTAACAGCTGTGGCAAGAAAGGTCATAAAATGAGGAAAAACTCATTTAACAGATGTTTCACTTATTAACAGTAATGTTGGGCTCAATTGTGCTTGTAAGTCGAGGACTACGTGTATTGTGATTATAAAAATCTGTACAGTATATTGGATAAAACTAAAATGTATGGTAAAGATCTTCAGGTTTTTGGAGCTATTTAGAGTCACAGCCCCAAGTGCTCCGACCATTACTGGGACTACTGATTTTTATTTTCCATATTCTCTCTAATTCCTCCTTCAAGCCCTGGTACTACTCCAGCTTTCCATACTTTTTCCTTATGTTGCTGTCACTTGTGCACTGTTACATCTACTTTCTGATTCCTGTCTATTACTCCGATGTCTGGTTGATTGATCAGTACCTGCCTATCCATCTGGATCTGGAAATTGGGATCTAGAATCAGGATCTTAGCCCTATTCTCCTCCATGACCTTCTGTGGAATCCCTGTTTTAAATTAATCCATACGCAGTGCAGATGTTCTTATACACAATGCCATCTGGTTGTGTCATTCAGTGAAATAAAAGGGCTGGACTTAAAGATAGCAGCACCAACTTACCAATAAGTGGTAGGTTGTTGGACTGTCTCTGAGATCTCTTGGGATAGTCTGTACCTTGGACTCTGTCCAGTGTGGTATACCCCTCCTTCTATGGATTTGGTACTTATTACCTGTTCTTGTGTGCTATCTTTTAGTCCAGCCCTCTCCAGCCACTTCCAGAATTTCCCAATGCACCCAATGACTGAACTGTCTGTCAATGGTAAAATCGTATTCAATGTCTTGTCTTATCATAGCTGTTCTTCTGTCCCATGACTGCTGTTACCCGGGCATTCTCTCAGGCAGATCTTCTGTGGGTGCCATCTTACTGATGTTCTCAGTGGTGGGATTCAAAATTTTTTGCTACCGGTTCTGTGGGTGTGGCTTGATGGGGGTGGCAGGGGAAGGATACTGTAAAATCTCCATTCCCAACAATTCTTTGAACTACTCAAAATTTCCTCTATCGGTTCTCCAAAACTGGTCAGAACCTGCTGAATACCACCTCTGGATATTCTCGATGCTCTGGGTTTTATACAGGACAGTAACTTTGACACCTATCAGATTCCGCCTCTCCTCTTTCCAGATGATGTACAGTCTCTTTGTGCAGTGTCAGTATTGCAGCCAATAAGGTTTATTTGAGGTGTAGTTATTGCTAATTGCAAATTTTTCAATATATATACATTTTAATATATACATTTCAATATTTTCTAAAACATTCAGAGTTGAATGTTTGATTGACTTTCTTTGGCAAGCAATATCTGCTTATTTTATTACTAGTAATAAAACTATATACTAAGTGTGGGGAGCATTACAATTATTTTGTTAAATATGTTTTAAATAAGTTCATTTAAATCAAGGATAATGTGGGTTTTTTAAAACTCAGCACAAATTTTCTTATCTATTTTAAGGTGACCAGACGTCCTGCTTTTGGCGGGACAGTCCCGATTTTCGGCAATTTGTCCCGCATCCCGCGGACTTTTTAAAAAGTCCCGATTAAAAAAAAATAATAATAAAAATTTTTTAAACTCCCCCACCCTTCTGCACACTTCCCCCATGCTTCTGTGCATGCTCACATGCTTCTCCCACCCTTTTGCGCATGCACATGTGCGCTCTCCCCCCACCCTTCTGCGCATGCGC
>JAOYMU010000049.1:30411035-30423579 GCA_025802295.1 Psammodynastes pulverulentus
TTAGACTATGTTCTGTATACAACCATCTGCTACTCTCAAGTATTGACAGAATCACTGACATGTGATTTCTTATACTATAATCCAGTAATAAAAACAACATGTATCAAAAGAGAAACTTTTCCTTCTGCATTGGCTAATACTTCAGCTTTTGTCTCAATATTTGTAACATGTTTAATTAGTGGCCTTCTTTGCTATTTTATTTGTAACCTTTAAGTTTTGTCCATTGTCTAAATAATTTTAATCATATTTAGATTTAGTCCTTTTATATTGCTTTCTCAGATGTACCTTTAATTCTATCTTCTACTTTAAATTGGTCTTTTAAAACATAGCTGATACTGAGATTGCTTTACTCTAGTTCCATTTGATTATTTAAAATTGGCTCAAGATTTTTTAAACACGGGATACTGATTTTGATGTATCCTATTTTTATTAGAGCATGTATCTCATAGTATCGTTTTTTAGTTCAAGCCATTTAGGGAGAAATTTTGGAAGTAGTAATAAAGTCCCCCTTTGGATATTTGGTATCCAAATTATATTTGATATTTAGATTAATTATTTCAATTAAGCATATATTCCACAAATGTTTTGAAATACTACCTATTATTCTGTTAATGGTTGAAATTGCAGTGTAACTGTTTTTTTAGTTATAATAGTTTGCTGATAAGCATTCTTCTCTTATGGCTAATCAAATTTTGCTATATAAATTTGTCTCTTGTGTGATAGGTCAGAGGTGTTCTGTATTAGATTTCTTGGGGGTTTACTCCATGTTCAATTTGAGAAAGTCTTTCTAACTCCTTTTGCCCCTTCCCATTGCTCTCAATGTTTTGTAGTTAATGGAAGACAATTGAGGTATCAGGTTCCTAAGAAATAAGTAAAAACAGTAACAGTATAGAAGTGCCAGAGATTCTGAAGATTAAATTTATGGCCATTTCACCATATTCATGTTCTCTTATAGTTGAACTAGCTATGATTATGGATCGTTTGTATGGAGGAGTCTGCTATGCTGGCATTGATACAGACCCAGAGTTAAAGTACCCCAAAGGTGCTGGTAGAGTGGCTTTCTCCAATCAGCAGAGCTATATTGCTGCTATTAGTGCACGCTTTGTCCAGCTCCAGCACAATGACATCGATAAACGGGTAAGTGAAGCATCTTTGGTTGGCTTAACTCTGTGGACATGTTGCACAGATGCCTTTTGAAGTTGGACCATTTCATTGACCTATTATATAATCCAGGATTAGCCAATGTGGCTAAAAGTTGCTTTACAGAGGCTATAATATAAATTAGTACATTTTCCAAAAATGCTTTAGAACAGGTAGGAGTATATGTTTTGATCATAATGTCTAATATGTTTACAAGAAAAATAAAGCAGCATGAGGAAGGTAGAACGTCTAATAGAATATTAAGGCTAATTATATTTTAACATGGAACATACTCAAATATGCCTGATAGTTTTACAGATAGTTCTCCCTTTCCGACTATTGGTTCAGCATCTCTTTGAACTTACGATGGCAGTAAAGAACATAGTCCTTGTGAGAGGTTGCACTAGAGTTGTATGGGGTTCTGCCCAATTCTGATGTGTAAGGCTCATTCCCAAATGCTCTTTATTTACTGATTGCCTCTGTCCCTGCCTCCTTTTACAGGTGGAAGTAAAGCCATACGTGCTTGATGATCAGATGTGTGATGAATGCCAGGGTACTCGCTGTGGTGGAAAATTTGCCCCGTTCTTTTGTGCCAATGTTACCTGCTTGCAGTATTACTGTGAATACTGTTGGGCGAGCATTCATTCTCGGGCTGGACGAGAGTTCCACAAGCCGCTTGTGAAGGAAGGAGGTGACCGGCCCCGCCACGTGCCCTTCCGTTGGAGCTGAGGCCCGGGCCGAAGGCCAGCAGTACTGGAGCCAACTGGATTGAAGGGGAAAGGAGTGATGCCTCAGGGCTTTTGTGTTCTGGAAATCTGTGCATTCATCCTTGACTTTAATGAAGAGATGGGTCTTTTTATTATGATGATGGTTATGATTATAATGATGATTATGATGATTATGATTATTTACAGTCACATTACTGAACGCTATGTCCAGTATAATACAAGCCTAGCAGAGTGTAACTGTACTGATTTTGCACTTTGATTCACACAAACATCTGCTTGGTACCTTAATTTCTTACCTGAGACTTGTCACGGCTAACAATAAGTAGACTGCTATGGTCATCAGCCTCCACTAGGTTGGTGTATATGTGATTAAGGTTTTTTTTTTAATTATGTACTTTTATTTTAAAACTGGAGCATGCACTTATTTTCAGAAACTTTGATTTGCCCCTAGCACATGATTTACCAAAGGTAACACTCACAAGTAGGTGGCAGATGTAGCAAAAATTTACAATGGATATTCAGCAATCATTCAGAGTAGGAATAACCCTAAACAATCTTTAGTTGCTCTCTATTTTTACTGATAAGGATGATACCTCATAAGCCAGATCACATTTTCTCCACCCCCACCTCCCCATCCCTTTTCTGTTTTGCTGAGGGTTTCCTATTTGTTTAGGCCTTTTAGTGTTATGTAAATGTATGCTGCAATAGCTTTTGCTGCTATTAAGATGGTATTACTAATACCACATTACTCTATTCAAGCTAGGGTATCATTTAAAAAGATAATTATGTGATTTAAAACCGTGATGGCTGCTGAAAGAAGATCAGTAGAGCATTCAGAAAGCTTCCAAGGAAGGTCAATAGTTTTGACTGCATGTTTAATCAGGTTGACGCATGCAATAATTTTTTTTATAGATGTCTAATACAAAAATCTGCCCACAGTGCACCAATTAAGATTCTATGTAGACTACAAAGTACTCAATAAAATAATTTAAAACACACACACACACACATACACACAGGTTACTGACTGGAGGAAGGCATGTCTAAGTCTATGTAGATGCTTCTGAAATTAAAATCAGCCTATATTACGACAAGATATTTTTTAAAAAAAGAATAGATGTAGAAATATCCTTAAACAGATTCGTGAATGATAGACGAAGTACTTTGCGGTGCTCTGTTCTATATTGTGCAATTTATTTTATATAGTAAAAGTGATTATGTCTAGTACTGTGATCAAACTAACTGTTTAAGCCTCTATGTCTACCATTCACACTCTTTTGAAAGTTCAACCATAGACACAAATACATATGCACACTCACAAAATAAAATTTGAGCTCTTAGTTCCTATCTCATAAACGCTTGCACTATTTATGTAGCTGCAGCTCATGTCCAGGAAACCAAAGAGCTCACAATAGCATATGTACGCTACCAGCTTAGATAGTGGCTGATATAAACGGGGCACATTTTTGATTGGGAATAGCGGTGCTAAAGAAATGTCTGCATACAAAAATTAACTTGGGTATGATATTTAATTTCTTAAATCCTGGATGTATCCTGTGAAGCTTGAATATATTTGAAATCTAATCTGAACAGTGGACATTTTTTTAGCATATAATATGGGGCTACAAGGCAAACACATAAACACATATTAGTGTGCTATTTATGAAAATGTGAGAATGTGTACATTATTTTTCTGGGTTTTCTGTGGGTTTATTCTCTCCCCCCACCCCATCCCTAGTTTTGGAGGTCTGGGGACAGTCTGACTGGATATGGTGCCGCATAGTAGATGTTGAAATGTCCCCATTTTGCGTGTTGTGATGGCCTTGTTAATGTTGTAACTTTCTACATTTTCTTTTAGTATTCGGTTGGAATTATTGGCTTGGGGGGGAGGGGGAGAAAATCTTTCTCTGTTGGAAAAAAAAAATAGTTTTTTACTGGTTTAAAAATATTCATTCTTCTTGGTATCCCTTTTGCAATTTCTCCTGGGCATTTTTGTGATATTGCTTTATCTAGCCCAGCAATCTATTTTGTTTTGTTTGGGGTTTTCTTCTTTTTCCCTTCTTTTTTTCATCTATACAAGATTTGTTATGCACTACTTTTTGTAACTAGACAGTTTTCAATAGTTGGCAGATTATTCTTTTTTAAAGAAAAAAGGCATGCTTTCTGACTGACATGATCTTTTGCAATACCTCAATTTTGAAATATAGGAAAGAAAATATTTTCTAAGTAAGTTTATTCAGAAAAAATATATATTAATTTAATTCTGTGAGGAAATGATTTAACAGATGGGTAACTTTATTTTTTTCATGCTTATTTGCGTTTTTGAAAATGAAGAAGTTAGAGCTTTATAACTGTATTGAAGATCATAGCTATCCTACCGAAGTCTACCTAATTATGTGAAACAATTAAACATTTATGAAGAAATATCCCTTTCCCACATACAAACATAGTTGGAAAGAAAGGAGAAAGGGGGGGAAGAGATGCTGGAAGTTACGTAAAACGATGAGATTAAAATGAGTACAGCAAGGAAATTTAAAAACAAACTGCTTTGGTGCTGGAAGTTGTGAACAGAAGGTGAAAAACCTGTTTTGCCCTTAATTTGTATATTTATAATCAAGCGATTATGCACGACTGACCAGAATTGTGAGAGTTCTTCTGTTTGTATTTTTTAAAGATAATTTTTAGTTTATTAAATTATAACAAGGTCCCCTTTTGTTTTGTAAATGAATGTGCCCCCCCCCCCCAGGTTGTTAATATCTTACCCCGTTATTCTAAGAGGGTCCTTCCAGAAAAGAAGTTATTTTTTAAAACAAAATGTTCTGAACTGCAACTGGATGAAGGAGCCCCTGGGTACCACCACAGGCCCCCTCGTGGCCTTCCCTCGATGCGAGACTTGAACTAGTCGATTTTCTTTTTGAAAGCAACTTAACCTCGACTATCTGTTGTTATGTGCAATACTGTTTGTACTGTTTGTATAAAAAAGAAAAAGAAAAGAAAAAAGGCATAAATCTTTATTGCAAATTTATTTTCATTGCAAACTTTAGACATTGTGATTCACTAAGATCATTTTTCTACTGTCAAATATGTACCTTTTCTTCATGCTGGTATTTTTTCAATAGTAATGTAGCCTTTGTACTGAGACAGATTTTCATTGTTATTTTTAGAAAGATTTTTTGCTAAGAGAAATTTAAACATTGACATATTTTTCATTTTTATTTCAGATTTTCTTTAAGGAATGCTTTCTCAACCATTAATATAGTTGTTTCTGGGAGAGACTTTCATATCTGGTCAATGTCATTAATATTATTTTGTATTTTTACTTGGAATAAATTAATTTTATGATGCTAATTCTTTAAAAGTTTATTTTTTTCATTTTCAGTTATTTTTGAAGCTAAAAAACCTTTGTAATATTGTTACTAAAGTGTCTAGTTTTTTGAAATGCAAAGCTTTATGTATTAACTTGCTGATGTGGTTTACAATGGTGTGAAAATGGTTGGATATGTGAAATGATTGAAAAACTGTAATGAATAATTGGGCAATAAAATTACAGAATGAAGCAGGAAAATGATGTGATATTTTTTAGAAGCTTTTTCCTTTATCAGAATGATTTAGGAAGACAATAGGGATGTCACAGTACCAGTTCGCTGTCTAGATTTGTACAACACCAATGTTAATAAAACACTGTTGCTGTTGTAATTCACTCCAATCTGTAGAAATAGCAGGTCTACAATCTTGGCTGTTTAGCATCCTTCCAATTTGCTTCCTCACCATTATTACCATGGGCACATCCAGTACTGTTGCACAATGGGTGCAAGGGTGAAAAATATAAATGGAACTACGCAGCATTAAGGCTTGGCTAAGTCACTTCCTCCGTACCCATCCATCCGTCCATCCTCTTTTTGTTTTTGTTTTTTGAATGATTCCCTTTTAAATCTCTCCCAAATGGCTCCTGGGTGATCTGCCATGCTTTTATTTATTTATTACACCTGTCCTTCATGCTGCATTTCCCTGCGCCTCTTTACATGGTAATTCAGAACAAATGGAGGAAATTGTATAGTATCTCCATAATGTTACAGTGTACCATACAGTGTAAGTTTCTCATAGTTAGTGCTATCTAATGCATGTATAGGAACCCTTATTACCTGATCTGAGCACTTTTTTTCAAGCTGCTTGTATATTTCTCCCTTTCTTGTGTTAGGCCTCTTATAGCATAAGAACAGCATTCGTTGCTGCTATAAAAAATAACTGCATCATTTTTTTGTAGTTCTTCTCCACCTTTGCCTGTCTTACCATTTACTGCAATACTACTAGCAAAACTTCTGTGTGGAAGCTGGATACTGTTATCCCTTCCTTTAGATCAATGTTTCTCAGACTTGGCAACTTGAAAATAGGTGGACTTGAACTCCCAGGATTCTGGAGCTAGCTTGGCTGGGGAATTCTGGAAGTTAAAGTCCCTACATCTTCAAGTTGCCCAATTTGAAAAACCTTGCTTTAGATCCTGCAACTCAAACTGGTGTTACATAAACAGACAACACAATGGCCTTCTCCAGATGCATCAGTTGTCAGATTTCATCTGCTTTTATGAGGATTTCAGCTGTCCCTTGATCTCTTGTGGAAATATCTGGAGTTGGCCTTTGTGAGTTCTTTGTAAGTAATGTACAGGCAATTTCAAATAGTAAAATTTAGACTCTATCTAGGTTCTATGGTTGGAACATATACAAATTGTAAAAGCATAATATAGTAGAAGTGAAGGAGAATTTTTTCAAATTCCCGAAGAATGGAATAAGGTGAGTGTGTGCTTACACTCCTGCCTACACACTTGCCTTGTAGGAAGGCAGGGTTAAAAGAAAATTGTATTACAGATATGCAGTTATTACAGATTTCATTATCTTTGTTAGAATAGTACAAAAATACAGTGCTTTACTGGGAGAAAATCTCCTATGTTAATATTTCAGTATTGTGACATCTCTACTTGCAAGATACGAGTGAAAGATTAGTCACAGATTGGTTTTTTAAAACTATTTTTGTTAAACCTGCCTTTTATGTAGTTGCTTTTTACACCAGTTTGTATAATGTCAGCATTCCTTTTTTGCCACTTACAAAGTTCTCTTAATTTCTACTGTTGTAGTGTTTCTTCTGTCTTAACATGGAGTCTGTTCTAATTTTCATGCTATGATTTACTCCTAAATAGGAGAAGAGCAAGAGCTGTTATGTTATTCTGCACATTTTATACTTATTTAACATTGTTTAGCAACAAATAGATATTCAGGGTGCTAATACAGGAAAATCATTTCTGCTTTTTTTTTTTTTTGCTGGTTTGTTTCTGGATGTTGTTCTGTTGGGGTATAAAGTATTAGGTATTTGTAATTTGCTGTCTAAAATAATGGAGATGAGTGTTCACAGCTAAGATCTCTGTACTTGTTTTTTTTTTCTTCAACTGACTAATTTTCAGTGTACCATATCTTTTATTATATGTTCTCTTTAGACTGGTTTTGCTAGTAACCCTAAAAGGCTTTTTACCTTTTATTTTTTACTTTTTTGGCTTGGACTAATGCTTTGTATGGAACTGCAGTACTGTGACTAAACATGAAGCTCCACGCTGCTATTGCTTACAACTGCTTCAACTTTGTAGTTTGGAATTAATTTTTTTTCTGTAATAACTTATTAAATCTAGTTGTATGAAGTATGGAAACTTGTCATCCTTTGAATATTAAAAAAAAAAGGCAACGGGGAAGATACAATCGAATTTAGAAATGGGACATTTAAAGAATGTCAGCTACTTGGTTACACTTTCACAGAGCACACATTTAAGTAGTGTTTTCATTATCGTTTTACGTATCGCCAGAATTCATCCAGAGCATTTGACACCAAAGCGCAGTTGCACAAGTGCAAAAAGCATAGTATCTACTTACTAGGATTCTAAGAGATTGTCACTCGGTATCTATCAAGTGCAAGATTGCAATCATTTTTGTTCTCATCTCTTGGAGCAGGTGAATTGTGTACATTGAGACAAAAATCAAGAGCGTTTGTTGGAAGAGGAGGAAGATGACATACTGCAATTTTGCAATTGCTGGGAGACATCGTTCTGTTCTTCCTCAGCAAAATTTCTCAACGCTACTTTATTTCTCCACCCTGGAATTTGTTTGAATAGGTCCTTGTGTTTACTTTGATGATTGAGAGCTATTGAGACAGACACGGGGCTTCAGGAGCAAATTGCCACCCCTCTGTCTAAAAGCAAGAGTTATAAAGAAAAATAATAAATGGAACCATTGAGGTTATAACAGTGAGAAAAGCCGTAAGTCTTTGTCTATCAATTCCTATAGCTGAAAAACAATATCTAAACTTTCTTAAACTATTCTGAATTTAGACACAGGTGACTCCTATCCCATTCTATTAACACAATGCGAGTTCTAATGATAACTCTGTAGGTCAAATTGTGTAATGATAATATTTTAAAACGAGAGAGAAAAACATGAAGACAGTGACCAAATGAGAAATTACCTTTTCTAGTTCTTTTAATTGATTACAATCTATCTAGAACCTAGATCAGGGCTGCGGGCCAGATGCGTCATGCACTGGCCACGCCCACCCGCAGTTTAGTGAATGGGAAAGGTGCAATATGTCACGTGGTGACGCGAATTAGACACCTCTGACCTAGATGAACTAAAACAATATAGACAGTGAACTTTTCATTTAACCCTTTCCACTTGGCTTTCTTAAAACTATTACTCTTAATATGGAAACCTGACTATAATATATTTGAATTTTCAGGAAACAAAATTTGGCTTTAAATCCAACCGTTATGTAATTTTTTAATTCAAAATATTAAGATGCAAACCCCCCCCCTCAAAAAAGAAAAGAAATTTTACAAAAAACAATGAAATTAGACAATATTTTTAAAATGTGGATTAAAAAGACAAAAAACAAGGGACGCAGTGACTAAGATGCTGAGCTTGTCGATCGAAAGGTCGGCAGTTCAGTAGTTCAAATCCCTAGTGCCGCGTAACTGGATGAGCTCCCATTACTTGTCCAGCTTCTGTCAACCTAGCAGTTCAAAAGTACGTAAAAATGCAAGTAGAAAAATAGGGACCACCTTTGGTGGGTAAGTAACAGTGTTCTATGCGCCTTTGGCGTTTAGTCATGCCAGCCGCATGACCACAGAGATATCTTTGGACAACGCTAGCTCTTCAGCTTTGAAACGGAGATGAGCACTGCCCCCTAGAGTTGGCAATCACTGGCACATATATGCGAGGGGAACCTTTACCTTTACCTATATTGTTTACAACAATTATACCTTCCTGAATCGGGTCCAGGATTTAGAAATATCTATATTTGCAACCAGTTTTACCCGTTATACATCTAATATAAATGTAAAGAAAAAATAGTTAACAGATAAACCAACAGCAAAGTTAAACTTCAGAGCCTTCTGTTAAGAATCTGTTATTGTAATTGACTCACAGAAAGACTCCAACAGCTTCTTATCTATTACAAATCACCGCAAACATTATTTCTGATCCATCCGGGATCAACTCTCCTTGTTTGGTTCTTAATAATAAAACTTTTCCTTAAGATTTTAATTGGAAGCTTTCCCAACTTCTCATTTCCCAGAGACATAAGTCTTTGTTGTAAATATATTTTGCAGCACCCATCATTCAGCAAGTCTCTCTGTAAGCCAAAAGACATCATTTCTTCTCAATTGTTGTCTGGTTAAGTACAGTAAATCCATTCTCCAAAATCGATTCATCTTGCCAAGAAAGTCCAATCCATTTATCTCTGAATTTCTTACATGGGTAGTCCTCAACTTACAACAGTTCATTTAGTGACAGGTTAAAGTTACCATTGAAAAATGTGACTTATGACCATTGTTCAGAATTACAACCTTTGTAGCATCCCCATGATCACGTGATCAAAATTCAGATGCTTGGCAACGGGTTCCTATTTTATGACAGTCACTGTGTCCCAGGGTAACATGATCCCTTTTTGCGACCTTCTGACAAGCAAAATCAATGGAGAAGCTCGGTTCACTTAACAGCCGGGTAACTAACTTGTCAACTGCAGTGATTCACTTAACGGTGGCTAGCAAAATTGTCAAATGGGGCAAAACTCCTTTAACAAATGCCTCACTCAACCACAGAAATGGTTGGCCTCAATTGTGGTCGTAAGTCAAGGACGACCTGCACCTTTTGCCCTTTTCAGCCTTTTCGGCACAGCCCGCAATTCTCTGAGGAGACACTTCCGCCTTGAGGTTTTGCTGTTCCAACCCAGATTCTAATCCATCAGACTGCAAAATCGGGTCCAGCTGTGATTTTCCACCCTTGGAGTAATATCCCGGAATGGCTTCAAAAGCGTTGCTGACCCATCAAATTTTTAATTAAAATTTTCAAATAACATTTGTGAGACAACATTTTTTCAAAGGCTTCCCAGAGAGCTTTATCTCTTTTTTGTAGACATTGTAAAACAGAGGCTCCCAAACTTGGCAACTTTAAGACTTGTGGACTTCAACTCCCAGAATTCTGGGAGTTACAGTCCACAAGACTTAAAGTTGCCAAGTTTGGGAGCCTCTGTTGTAAAGACAAACAGTTCTTTGCCCAAAAAAAAAAAAAGACAGACATATTATAACAAAACATCCACAGAGAAAACTTGATATAAGATTTCCCGGAATATAAAGTAATAAAAAGGAATTTTCCCATCAAAAGTTTTTTAAAAAAATAAGACGAGCTTTGGAAAAACTAATAAAAACAAAACCCTTATAGTAAAAATCCAACATCGGTGTAAATCAAATCGAATAGCTTTCACTAGCAGAGAGTGAGTTTTCTCACCACTGGCTTCCTTGCTGTGAAAGAGCGAAAATGATTTCAGTTCCAGAGTAAACAGTAAGAAAGCGGAAAAACTTGATAAAAATCCAGCAAGAGGGTTTATAGGATAGAGCAATTCTACAACCAAATCAGTTCAAATGTAGATCAAAAAGTAAGAGAAGCATTTAAGAGTGCAATTAAAACCAGGGCATGCTTGAAAAACGAACAGTTGAAAGGAAGAGATGATAAAAGACCCAATGGCTTCTACTGAGAATTACCGTCATCAAGATCCTTCTTTGTGAGTTGTCAACTGTCTCATTCATTCATCCAGAGAAAGACTCCTAGGCCATTGTTTTGTCAAGAGTATACTTTACTGGCACTTAAATGATTACAGAAGAACAGTGAAGGTGGTTCTGGCATTTTCAGGTGCAAAGAAAGCAATTAACTTTCCATTTTCCCTGGCCATCCGCTGTATTATCAACAAATGTCCAATAAGGTGCTGGTATATTATTGAAGTAGCGAGACTTCAGTTTTGCAGTCTTTTCTGCTTTTTTTGCTTTGCACTTGGATGGGTAACAGTGGTGGGATTCCAATTTTTTTACTACCGGTTCTGTGAGCGTGACTTGGTGGGTGTGGCTTGGCTTGGCTTGGCTTGGCTTGGCTTGGCTTGGCTTGGCTTGGCTTGGCTTGGCTTGGCTTGGCTTGGCTTGGTGGGCATGGCTTGGTGGGCGTGGCAGGGGAAGGATACTGCAAAATCCCATTCCCCCCCCCCCAACCTGCTTTCCATCTCCATTGTGCAGGGCAACAAAAGAAGACCTAGCTGATTAGCTGGGACTCGGGAGGCAGAGAATAGATGGGGGCGGAGCCAGTCAGAGATGGTATTTGCCGGTTCTCTGAACTACTCAAAATTTCTGCTTACTGGTTCTCCGAACTACTCAAAATTTTTACTACCGGTTCTCTAGAACTGGTCAGAACCTGCTGAATACCACACCTGATGGATAACCTTGGCTAGCAGATCTTCCTCATTCCTCGGCCGGAGTGCTTTGCTTTCCCTTCCCCAGCTCCCCAGCTCCTCCCTGCATTCCAATCCTTTCCCCCTTGCTAATGTCAGGCTGTTGGCTTTGCGAAGCTTGGTACACTATTGGTCCAAGGATTGTTCTGGGTCATTCTAGTGGTCCCATTCAAATCCAGGGACCATAAGCCATCAAATAACCATCTTTAGTGGCATAATCAGCTGTTTGGCAGCCAGAGAAAAAAGATCGCCAGCTGTTCAGCACACTATTTGGGGGTGGGGGAAAATAATTCAGTTGTTTATTATGAAAATACAGATAGTCTTCAACTCACATCCCTTTGTTTAGTGACCAAAGTTACAACGGCACTGAAAGCCAAATTTGCTTAACAAATTTGTTAAGCATGCGCGTGCTTCTGTGCATGCGCACGCTTCCCCACGCTCGTCCCACCCTTCTGCACAAGCGCGTGCTTCCACCACGCTTGCCCCCACCCTTCTGCACATGCATGCGCTTCCGCCACGCTTGCCCCCACTCTGCATGCGCATGCGCGCACTCGCCTTCCACTCTTCTGCGCATGCGCGCTCCCTCCCTTCCCCAGTCAATGATGGCCACTTTATACTAGTCTACAGTTTAAAAAGAGTAGTGTTTTCCCCTTCAGTGCTATCTTGTATTGAGATATGAAAACGTAGTTTAAAAGGCTGGTCATCATGGTTTTGTACAGCTTTGCATGTGAAATTTCATTCTACAGGTAAGGCAAAGGTTCCCTTCACACATATGTGCTAATCATTCCCAACTCAATTTCAATTTCAATTTCAATTTATTTGGATTTATAACCCGCTCCCTCTCCCCCAAGGGACTCGGGGCGGGGTAC
>JAOYMU010000049.1:30491422-30502196 GCA_025802295.1 Psammodynastes pulverulentus
AAGGAGCTCGGCTCGGCCGCGCATGCGCGCGCGCGTCACGGAGCCGGTGGTGACGTCAGCCGGATTTCACCGCTGTGCTAAAGGTATTGATTTTTCTAAAGTCTTGGCCTAACTTTGGCTTATATAAATGGAACAATTGTTTCTGAATTATTTTTTTTTAAAAAGATGAAACAGGATGTGATTGCTTACAAGAAACACGTATTGGGGGGGAAGAAACGAAACATAAGTCACAAAAATCTGAGTGAAGAATTTACTTTAGCAGGAATGCAATAAAATGGAGTTGTCTTATACATCAATCCAAAAGAACTTCATTGATTATCATGGCTGATATGAGAGGGCATAAATTAATCTACAGGATGCCAAGATTTTGATCCTGGGAATTTATACCCCAAATGAAGATTAAAATAGCATTTTATAAAGGACTTATGGAGACGTTATTGGATTTTTCATATGAAAATTGCTGCCTTCTGGGAAAGTGGAATGGTTTCTTTACAAAAAAATAGAACTTCTGAGAAAATATTAATGCACAGAGTAAAGTACCAAAGATTTGTTTATTATTCAATAGATAGAGCTTTTTGATAAGCAGAGATATAAAAATCGGGGCTCAAAAGAATGCACTTGTTTTTCTGAAAGACAAAGACCTTGTTCAGGAATGGATATGGTTTGGATTTTTAAGATTTTGGCTGTTAATGTTTATAAAGTAGAGATGCTACCAAATATTTTTCCAGATCACAGTGACTTCAACTTTTAAAAGGAAGAATGGATCTTTTAGGTGGAGACTGAATGAGATCTTGTTACAAAAAGAAATAGTAGTGAAGGATTGTAAAAAGAAGTTAAAGGGATTTTTTTTTTGAGAACAATCTCAATAAAGGTACAGAAAAAATAATGGCTTAGGATGCAGTAAAGATTTTGTAAGAGGATATTTTATACAATGTAACAGTAAATTCAAAAAAGAAAGGCAAGATAAAATACAAAAATGATTTTGTATGAAATACAAAAAGGAAGAATAATTTAACAATCCCCAGGGATAACAACTATTATCCACCAAAATAAGCTTTTAAAGAGGCAATTATCTACAGTATGTTAATAGTAAGAAAGATGAAAATAAAGATGAACTATGCAAAACAAAGAAAGGCTGAATTTGCAAATAGGGAAATGGATGGTATATAAGTTGAAAAAAGGTGACATGAAATTTACAAGAAGGAAAGTCTGTAATAACAGATAATGCAAATATACAAAATGTGTTTCATCAGTATTATACTACATACAAAGGTCAAGAAATATTATTGGAAAAATAGGATGAATACTTGCATAAACAAAATTTATGATTGCAGAGAATCAAATTTTGAATGGACCTATAACAATAAGAGATCTGTGTGAAACTATTTAATAGCGTGAAACAGGAAAGGCACCTGGTCCAGATGGCTGCCAGCGTCTTACTTTAAAATGTTTTGAGGATAAGCTTTTACAACCTTTAGAACAATGATGACTGTCATTCAACAGATTCTTGATTGCTGGAAAAAAAGCTAGTATAGCATTAATACTTAAGAAAAACAAGATTTGACTTTTAACAAGAAATTACTAATATCCTTATTCAACAAAGACTATGAGTTATTTTGCCCCAATTGTGGCTGAAAAGTTGAATTTTTTAAGATTTTACTCTGAAAGATCAGTGTTAGTTTTGACTTAGTACAATTATGAGGTAATATTAGCAAAGTTTGGAATATTTTGCAGTACTCAAAACTACATAATGAAAAATAAAGCTGGTGTGATTTACTTAGGTACAGAGAAGGTCTCTGTCAATTTGAATTAGATTTTCTTGTTTTGAGTTCTGGAACACAGGAACATTGGAGATAATTTTATTAAACGGTAAGGTGGATTTATACTTCACAAAAAGCACAAAAAACTAAGAAAAATTGACTCCTCTTGGGTGAGAGCCAGAGAGTGGAACTGGTAACTGGTGAATGGAAGAGAACCATCTACCAGATTTGGGGGTTCCTACAAGTGTTAAGTGTGCATCATTGTGTTTGTAGTAATGTGTATGTCCTTTGGTAAGTGGGGTAAGCAATAGCTGGGTAACCTGATGGCGCTGAGAGCTAGTGAAGCTAAAATGGCCTTGGGGTGCCCAGCTTCCCCTGCCAGAGATGACTGAAAAGGAGAGGTTCCTGGTGTTCAAGGGATAGGACTTCAGAATAGAGTTGTCATGGGGTGTGTATGAAAATTATGGTTGTGATGGGCAAGGGGAGATATAGAGGGAGACAAGGAATGGACCATTCCTGGGAAATGCGAGAACATTGTCTTATGACAGTTTCACCTGCTAGCTTCTTGGTTTCAGCCTTAGGGCCCAGTCAGCAGTTCTGGCTTCTGGCTGTTGCTTCTAAATGCCAGGATGGTTTGTAATAAAGCCTTCCTCATTAGTAATCTAATCATTGTTGAGAGGACCATCCTGACATACATCGCCAAGACATGGATGGGTCAGGAAAGGGGGGGGGGCTTTTGGAGATATACCCAGCTAGGGTTTGAGAGCGGCATCAGCTGAAATTCTATAGCAGGGTGTGCATGTGTGACAATTGTCCTCGGCTAATTCTTATGGTTTACAGGGGCACTACATTACAAGTCAAGTGACATTCATGGCTAGATGCACCTTTTCTAGATCAGGAGGCTCATGCCCTATAGTCACATCCAGATTGAATTACTAATGGGCTGTATTGAAGAGTATCCGGAAACTTCAACTGTTGCAGAATGCAGCAGCGCAGGCAGTTATGCGTGCCTCTAGAATGGAACGTGTTACACCTATGTTCCACATGTTGCACTGGCTGCCAGTTTGTTCCTTAGTGTAATTCAAGGTGGTAGTTTTGACCTTTAAAGCCCTTTGTGGCACTGGGCTGCCTCTCCCTGATTACATAGCCCATCCCATTAAATCCGGCAGGGAAAGCATGCTGCAGGTAGCATCACAAGGGGGGAATGGGGCAACTCGCCACAGCCAACTTGCTACCGCCAACTCACCACAGCCAACTTGCAACAGCTAACTCATCATGGCCAACTCGCTGTGGGACAGCTTGCCATGGCTAATTCGCCATGGGAAAATTCACTGTGGGACAATTTTAACAATTCTATTTAATTATTTAAAATAAATAAAAATTATTTTAATTTTTGACATTCACATTTCATTCTGTCTCTCCTTTTGCATCCTTTCTTTAATGACTCTATTCCACTAATTTTTTTGATATTACTGTAACTCCTCTCCCGCAGCGAGTTGTCCTGTGGCGAGATGGCCATAGTGAGTTCTCCTGCAGCGAATTGGCTGTGGCAAGTTGGCTGTGGTGTATTGGCCATGGTGAGGTAGCCATGTCAAATTGTTATAGACCCTCACAAGGGACTATGTTTGATGGGTACTAAGAGATGGGCCTTCTCTGCTGTGGCATCTGACTTATGGGCATTCTCTCACCCATCTAAACTAGATTAACTCCATCCCTGTTGATATTTAAGAAGTCCCTCAAGACTTGGGGATTCCAGAAAACCAGCAACATTTTCAGCTGATTCCTGTACTCTGGTTGATATTCATACTTACTCTCATATATGTTTATGATATTGTATACGTTAATATTGTAACTAATATTTATCCATATTTTATGATTATTTTTATAATGTTTTTATATTATTGTTTTATTTGATTGTTAAATACTCCCCAGTCATTTCTGGTGACATGGGCAGCTATACAAATGTAATAATAATAATAAAAAAAGGGAATTCAAAAAGAGTCAAGCAAGGATGTCAGCTGTCTGCATTTTTGTTTATTTTAGTACTCAATAGACACGTATCAAGAGAATCAAGAGAGTTAAGTTTTAAAAAGAAATATACACATTAAGGGCATTTGTGGATGATCTGCTATTAGTTTTGGATGATCCAATGGAGGAAATAGAAACATTAATGCGAAAATTAAAGGACTTAGCAGGTTTTAAGAGTAAAAAGATCAAAAGATGAAATGTTAACATGCAATATAAAATTAGAACTGATGGAGAAATTTGTTTTAAGAGTGAAAAAAGTAAAATACTTGAATGTAATTATGATAAATATAAGTTGTATGTTATTTCTAAATAATTATAGAATGAACATAGAACTGTAACATAGAATGAAACTAAGGAGATTTTAAGATGGGAGAAATTAAAAATCTCTGTTACAGAGAATCTATGATAAAAATGAATGTTTTGCTAAGAATGTTTTTGTTTCAGAGAATATCTGTTTTGACAACTGACACACCATTCAAACAATGACAAAAAGATATATCTAAATTTATACAGCAAGGAAAAAAACCCCCCAAGAGTTCATTTATAAGGTATTACAAGATACAAAGGAAAGAGGAAGACTGGGTTTACTGGATTTGAAACTGTATTTTGCAGCTGGATGAAAGAATGGCTGTTGCTGAGAAACAAGACTCTGAGTTAGAACGGTATGACCTGAGGTTTGTATGACATGGATATTTAAGGCACACTAAATTAAAATAAAAGGGGGCTTTAAAATCATTTTATTGGATATGCCATACCGAAAATATGTAATAGATATTAACCCAGATAGTGCCCAAGAACCTCTTTGTGGATCTCAGCTCAAGAAGCATATCATAAAAGAGAAACTGCAGGCAAAGATAAATGGTTCATATACTGGGAATTATAGAAAAACCATCAAGGGAAAAAATAAAATTAAAACAAGAAAAGAACTAATAGCAGGAGGATATTTAGTTGTCAATGGCTTTCTCATCAAAAAGATTTAAAACAAGACTTATGGTATTCAACAAAATAAGACAGAATTCAAAGTACAATTGGGTGCTGGTGATGAATGTGCAATTGCTAAAATGCATAAACTGTTGCTGAAATGTAAAACAGGAAGAATAGTTTAAACAATCTATGATAAAAATAGACTAAGCATTTTGGTTATAACATACAGATGGATCAATGGGAAAATATGTGGCTAAAGGGATGAAATGTACATCATATTATGATCTTGAAGAATTTTAACTTTAAATTTTAATCTTAAAGAATTAAAGGCATGGAGAGATCTGGCCCACAGAATCACCAAGAGTTGGGCATGACTGAATGCATCATCATGATCTTAAAGAGATTTTTTTATAAAATGAGGTATATTTCAGAGAAAGTATCTAGAATGTATAAAGGCTTTTTTTTTTCTTCCCAGCATTTTTCTTCCAACTGCAGAGTTTGCTTTTTGGGATCAAAGGAACGTTGATCATTTGGTTATGACAGGAATTCACCAATGGCTTTTTCTCAAGATTAAAGTCATGGGCTGAGAGTGACTGGACTGAAGTCACCAACTGGCTTTTATGCCTAAAGGCAGGACTAGAACTCATAGTCCTGCCTCTGGCTCGCTTTTTAACCACTATGGCTCTCTATAAAGGCAGTTCAAATGTATATTGGAAATGTGAAAAATATAGACATTCTATCATGCTTGGTGGATATGTAAAAACAAGCTAAAATATTTTTTGAATTTATGAGACTTGTAAGTCACCCATCTCGCCAAAAGTGACATTAGGTGGCTTACATACATTAAGCTGCTGTATAAAACAAATCAATAAAGATCTTAAATTTAAAGATTCAACTAAAATTCAAATACCTATACTAATATTGAGGATTTTAAAGAGTAATATTCAACTGCTGCCAGATCTTTTCCTTTTAGGATTGATAGTTAGAAAGAAGTCATGGAAGATTATTTCAGCATATGATTACTTTGGCAAGATTATCATATACACAAACATACACAAAAAGATTCAACACTACCTACTATGAACAAATAGTTGAGAAAATTGACAGAGCTTGCTGAGATAAGCTAACTTCTTTAGAGAAAAAGCAATGTTAATATTTATTAGTGACTGGAAACCTGTTATGAATTTTTTGCATTAAAATGAAAAAAAAAATGAATTGGTAATTGATGGTTTTACAGGAAGAAGAGAATCATGATATGACTTGAGAGAGTTTGAAATATAATTGTAATGCTGTGAAAAATCAGAAGTCACTTTTTCTTTTCTATTTCTTTGTTTTTCTTACATTTTAGCTCTTTAATTCCTTTTTGTTACATTAGTTTGTATTATTTTAAATCTTGCTTTTTAAAATTTTCAATGCAATCACACTTCTAATGTTTGTAAAGATGTTCAGAATTTTGCTCTATGGATTCTCACATTAAAATTTACAGTGAAATATTCTGCTTTATTACACCAAACATAATATTCAACACAAGTTGTTACTTTGTAAGCAAGTAAAAGATTGGAATAGCCAACCTATTATTCATTATGAAATATTATATAAGTGAAAAGACTTAAGACAAAAATGTGTAATGCAGTCATTCTATCTTGAAAATTATATTCAACAGAACCTGTTCTGGTTTAGTCAACACAAACTTTTAATGAAATATAGTCTCTGTATCCATAGCATTAAAATGCTAAGAACATATTTTTGGTTAACTCAAACCTGCATGCTGTACCCTTAGTCTATCTTAAGACATCGCTATTTTCATTTTTGGTAACTGAAACAGACAAGGGCAATTGATAGTGGCAACCAGACAGTGCAGCCAATTTTCCTCTCTATATTAGCAATTAAGGGTACTACAGGCTTCAAAAAAGATCTTCCCTGTTGTTATGAATAAGAGAAGAAACTAGAAGGTTGAATTTAACAACTTTTAATGCCACTCAACTATGAATTTAAAGTTATGTCACTGTAATAAGCTACAATAACAGCATAATAATTCAAGTAAAAACAAGAACTCATAACTGTCAGTTAATGATCATACAAAAATATAGCATAAGAGGAATTTAAACGGTCAGAAACAAACTTCATTAATTAGCTCTATGAAGGAAAGCTATGAAACCGCCTTATAGTTCAGCTATTCAAAAAATAATAATAAAACAATCCAATCTTCAAACAATGGATTACTAGAGCATAATTTTTAAAGCATGTGTAATCTAGCAGAAGCACACCAATGTTCAGAACAGACAGTAAGTAAATGAGGACCAAGGTCAGAGATTCTACCTGAGATAGGCTCAATCACTTTAAATGTGACAGAACAAAAAAAATGGTTTTATATTAGAACTTAAATTGCAACACTGAAGCTCCCCTAATAGCTGACATTGTTGCCTGCTCCTTGGATCCAGGCATATTTAGCAGCTTTACATCAGTCTGGTAGGATATTTTCCAACTAACATGCTTCATTAGAAGGCAAAAGCATGTCTGAATTACAAGCTCTGTTAATCAGATGCAAGGAGTGTCTTAACTGATGTACGTGCTACAAGACTCCCAATTTTTGGCTTTCATAAATGAACATAATTCTCCTCCTCCATGATCAGCTTCACAGTATCCTTATTTGCCAGCTAACAAACCACTCAATTCATATTAAGGAATGTGTCAAAGCCGAAAGCAGTTCAGATTCCCTCTGAACTTAGGTACTGACAGTCACAGCCAGCAAACAAAAATGGTTATTATGTAAAAATATAGGAGGGGGGGGGCAACATAAGTAGCAAAAAATCTTCACTTGTAAAAACAGCTTGGAAATCTCAAAAAGAGGCACAAGCAAACGGAATGAAACTGAAAATTCAGCAGCTTAGAGAGATGAACCACCAAATTCTGCAGCAGGAAGGATCCCAAGCGAATCCAGTTCAGTTCAACACAACTCGATGAGCATAGGCGAGAGACCTAAAGAGATCATTCTTACACCACTTTCCTTGATTATATTTGAGGAAAAAAATAGGTTAGGCTACACACACAGACACACACAAAATCCGGACCCCCGTCGTTTCCCACCGATTTTCACGAAACCAGGATATGACACACATACACCAGCAGCTTAAATTACAATGAACTCTCCCGGGCTCGATCATCCCCTTTCAGTCCGCTGCCTTTTTCCTAGAAGACACTTTCCAAAGTTAGGATACGGAGATCTTCAAGGGATGCCACGCGGGATGATCCTTCGGGGTTGAAATAAAAAGCGGAGGGACCCAAAGCCCGTAAAAAAAACCCCTATACATCCATTTCCCCCGGCTTTCGAAGGTGTGAGGAAAGCCGGGCTGCTCATAACCCAATGAGAAGCCTTCCCCCCCCATCAGGCCTGGCCCCATTCGTAAGAACGGAAGGTGCCGAGGGCCCCGACCCACAAGGCGACTCCCCATTCCCTTAAGTTCACTACCTGACACCAACCTGGAGACCGCCATAGCCGGAAAGAGATGGAGCTACAGCCCGGCCCAGTAGGGAGAAAGCCCCCCGCGGCTCGGGGAGGAAGGAGGTGGCAGGACCCCGGCCTGGCCTTAGGAAAGCACGCCGCGGCCCCGCAAGCGAAGGGGCGACTAGAGGCGACTGTACCTAGCGGCGGCCTGAGCCCCCCTCCCCTTTTCGGGCGCCCTTTCGAGCAGCAGCGACCTACAATGCGGGCCGCCCGGATTAAAGCCTCTATTCCTCCATCACCAGGGAGAAGCCCGACGCCTGGTTTTATATGAGCAGCCATCTTGTATTTATTCCCTTCCTCCATGGAAGCCGCTTCCTGATTGGCATGAACGCCAGACCGCAACCAATAGGAGGCGTCGTTTGAAGGAAAGAGCGGGGGCGGGCACACAGAGGGGCTAAATAGGAATCTACCATTCGAGTTCACAAAAGTCGGTTGAGGAGTTGGAAGAAGAAGAGAAGGTGGTGCTTGGCCGCCATTACGGGAGAGGGCAGTACCAAGTGTACAGTTGAATGGAAAGATGAAGTCACGCGGGTTCGTTGGTTTTTCAGCCTCAGAAAAGGAGAAAAGGAATCATTTTCCGGCTGCGCACTGCGCTTAATTTGTACAATGAAGTGATGAGCTCATTAAACCAAGAGGAAAATAATACCGTAACACCCCCCTATGTGTAGTAGGAAAAACCCTTTTTCATGGGTTGGGATGATCAAATAAATTTGCCTGGATGGGGAATTGGAGAACTACATCCCCCAGCGTTCATTGCAGTATCGGCGCTTACAGTACTTTGATGTTTGTTCTGCCCATCCATAAAGGGAAGCGGAGAATACTACGTTTCTCTTGCGGTGATTGGGATCTTTTGAGGCTAACTTCTCAAGAAATGGACGTATCTTGTTTTCAAAAGAGAGTGGCTCGTTCTATATAGAATAGCATATTCGTCTGCAATTGTATATAGCAAGCTAACGAGATCTAATTCACGAGAACAACAAAAATGAACATCGCAGTACAAACCATGCAATTTAGAAAAGCTTCTGGACTACTTTCTCCAAATCCGAATGATCCAATGCAAAGAATGCCTTCCAAGAGTGATTCGAAAGCCCTGTATTTGATAACTACCTGCACCAGATCATGTCTGCATTTGCACATCCGATCCAAGGTTAATGGCATGGGAGTTTACACGAGATAAGGTTGCAGGCTGCTGAATTGGGTATAAACCTCATGAATTGGATTTGCATCTGAGCAAAGGAGCTACCTCGTCTGAATTGCAACTAGTACATTGCATCATCCATTTGCTGCCATCTGGTAGTCTTTTTGACAGTTCTGCTACGCAAAAACACAGATTTGTTGATAATTCCGTGGGTTCACACAGTGCCATAAGATACAAACTATAGTTTCTTGGAATGTACCAATCGGGCTGTTGAATTGGCAGTTAAACTGCCTTGCTTAATTTTCTTGTGCTTCTTTAATATTCTGTTCCCATGCCTGAAACTCACTTTTCATACAGATCTATTTTTCTGGGTCATTCACTACTGTAGACCTACTAATACTGTACACAGGAGTTTTCAGAAATAGAAAGCAGACAGACTTTATTAGGTAGTCCAGATGTGCATCATTAAAATATTTGACCAAATTTTAAAGAAATAGAATCTAAAAGTTAATGATGAATCATTAAGAAGTTTCTGTAGAGAGGGACTAATGCATTTCCATTCTCATTGCCTGAACCATTAAATATTAAATATCCTTTGTGAAGTGGGGAATGCCATGGCCTACTATCAATTCATCATTTTAATGTACATGTAATATTTAAACCTCCATATGGAAGAAATTTAAACTAGTATATAAGTTGGCAAAAAAAACCCGTTATTAATTAGAAACCTATCTTTAATAGTTTAATTCACCACAAACAAAATAGCACTGAAGAAAATCTGTAATATACTCTGTCATCTTTCCACTTTCCAACTAAAATTAATAATTTAACCTGTTCTGCAAAAAGTTACCATCCTTACCTCTAGTCTGAACTACACCGACTCACTATTGTTTCAAATATTAAACATACACAACAATAATACCAACTGTACAATTCACCCATTATACTGTTGGTTATTTATATTTAGAGATTATATATGATTTTTCCACAAGTGTCAATCACTACAACTGGGATACACAATCATAGAAGAGGTTCGGAAAAATATTAAAAAATATTTTCTTACCATTTATTATGTGCTAACATTAATTAGCCAAATAATATGATCACAACAAGTTTTTAATAAAGATTCCTGATTCATAGTGTCTTGAAATTTTTGTAACCTAGATTTGTCATAGGTGAATATATCTAGTTTGCAGGCCTTCAAGATCATGACACTATCTGCAGAGAAAGGATAAATCAAAACCCCAGTTAAAGAGAAGCCTATGTGAAGGTGGATGACAGGATAATTATGCTATTTAATTTAGTTTTGCAATTTATGACTGTAAGAATGTAACTTTGTTGCTTGTATCATTATGATTTTTTATTGACTTCTCATCCTTTTCACCCATCTCCTACTACTATTTTTTTAAATATGTATTT
>JAOYMU010000049.1:30504920-30514966 GCA_025802295.1 Psammodynastes pulverulentus
ATCTGCCTAATTACAGGCAGCTGGCTGTTAGCAGAGATCTGCAATTACTGCATCCTATCCTCTGCGCCACCAAGGCATGACCTAGTCCTCATGCCTAAAATTTTCATTGCTAAACAAGGCGGTTGTTAAATGAGTTTTGTGCTCATTTTACAACCTTTCTTGCCACAGTTGTGAAGTGAAACATGTTAACTTGTTAATAACATGGCTTCACCATTAACTTTGCTTGTGAGAAAGTTGCAAAAGGTGATTACATGACCCCAAGACATTGCAACCATCTTAAACACATGCCAGTTGCCAAAGGTCCAAATTCTGATCATGTGACCTTGGGGATGCTGCAATGGTCATAAGTGTATAAAATGGTCATATGTCACTTTTTTTCAGTATCACTGTGATTTTGAACAGTAATGATTCATGTTGAGGACTACTTGTTCATGATTTTTAATCCTCTACAGAATTCTAAGCAATACAACATCATATTTCCATGAAAAGGAGTTCTTCATTATGAAACATGGATAGATTGCTAAAGGTACTATAAATCAGTGGCTATTTGCAGGAGAAAGTTCCTTGTAGATACTGAAGCTTTGTCTACTCTGATTCTAATAAATCACCTAAATATGGATGCTGTCCAGCTCCACCAGGATATGGAAGGAGGTATCCTTAGATTTTTAAAGCCCATCAGAGAACATTTTTGTTCTTTTTTTTTTGCTGCCTGCCTAAGTGATATGACGCCACAATAATTGAAATTCATGATTAATAAAAAGTTACATCTACATTGTAGCTGTAATCCTACAATTAACTCCTATAGAGTTAAACTGGATTGACTTTGAACAGTGCACACAAAATTATAGTCTGAGAAAAAAACAGATCTTACCTTACCTTTCTAGGGAACATAGAGGCTACATGGTACAAGAATGGATTTGGAGCCAAAAATTAATTTACTGTAATCTGTAGCAAGTAATTACATCAATAAATAAGTGAGCTGTGATTAAAAATGCGTGTAGAAAGGACAGAGATAGAAAGCAATCTATGTCTTTAATAGATTTACTTTGACCGTTTCTCCCTACTGTGACTCCTATAAAATAGTTCAGTGTGCTTAGAGATTCTGGGACTTTGCCAAACTATTTGGCAACCATTAGAATTTTAAATGATATATTCAATGTGTCTTGGCAGTTGATAAAGCTCCAGTAATGGCTGCCTCAGATTCTATCAGGCTTTTAAAAAAAAAGACAATTGATTTTGTTTTTTTATAAAAATAAAAATAGGATTTCTTAAAAAAAATGTTTTGAGTGCTCCAGAGAACCAGTCAAGTTGCTCATCCTACCCTGTGAATATACACTCTATGACCTAATGATTCACTGTGGAATTGAGAATTTATACCTCTTATGAGGAAGCAGACATAGTGTCTGCATCTTTGTATCAGCAAGAGAAGTAGAGCCGAGAATTAAGGGACAATCTGGGAATTTATATCTCTGGTGCCATATAGTGCATCTATACTCTTACTAGAGGGAAGCAAATTATGGCATTAGTCCTTCATAGGTTGTTCTTGCTTTGTCCCATTGATTCATGAAGGCTTTTAAGTTACCAAAGGTACTTATAACTGAAAAGTGCAATATTGGGTTAGCATAAAATAAACTGTGCAGACTGTGCAATGTGTCTTTTAAAAGCAAACTCAATACAATATAGTAATAACTCACTCATAATAGCACAGGAAACACTTGTTGATCAAGATAGCTGATGAAGAATTTATGCTATGCTCAATAGATAAACAATACAGAAAATTTATTGCATCCTTTATCTTTGACATATATTTTTTATGTGATGCATCTTGGTTTTTTTTTTTAAACTAATTGGATTATAGGAGCATAAAAGACTGAATTCGCACATGAGATGTGAACACTCATGAGGTTTGCTTGGTCTTGATTTAGTGAGACTAGCCATTATGATAGATAAATCATGGCTACACTAATTGTATAACATGAACTTAGTCTGAATGTTAGAAGAAAAGGATTTCAAGCCAACTTTTCCAAGCCAAATTTTGAGAAGGATTTTCCTATAGCTATTTCTCAGAAAATATTCAAACATTTACTCTACAAGATACATAAAATGATACAACAAGGATGTTGAGAGCTCACACCTGAGTTGCCTAAATTGCAAAATAAATCTTTGTGTGCTGACATATCACTGTTTTGGTTGGGAGGAGAAGAGAATAGGGCCTGCTCTGTGGGGGCGCCAACCCTCTGGAACTGCCTCAAATGCTGCAGGTGCTCCCTGACCTAAGATCATTTCGTCGGGAGCTAAAGACCTGGCTCTTCCAGCAGGCTGGCCTGGGATGACCAAGGGGATTTTAGGTTGGGGTTTTAAATGTGAAATTAGATTGAATTTAGTTGAATTGGTATTTTAATTGTGTATTGTTTTATTTTTGATTGTGTTGTGAACCGCCCCGAGTCTTCGGAGATGGGACGGTATATTAATTAATTAACTAACTAATTAATTAAATAAATAAATTGAGGATCAAGTCCAGCCTCAGCCAAGGAAATACAGTGGGTCTTTTTGTCTCAAATCAATATACCTCTTGGAGTTGTTTTTAATGGGGAATATTATGCACGCTCGCTGAAAATGTATAAATCTAACAAATTAAGAGAACCATTTTGGTGCAGCAGTTAAGGCTGGAGTGGAAAACAAGATTGATAGTTTTAGTCTTCTCTAACGCATGAAAGCCAGCAGGATGACTTTGGGCCAGTTGCTCTCAGTTCAAGCCATTTCCAAGATGTTGGAGCCTCTGAAGAATGCCATGCCAATGACTTGACTGGCCAGCTAAAAACCATAGAAAAATACCGCCTCTCTCTTAACTATTTTCATGGGCAACTTATAAGGATCTCATAATTTTAAATGCTACTTATCATCTGATTTGAACTCACCAGAAATAAATTCATATTACTTATTTAGGATTTATGGTGAACTAATCTCTATCAAGATAAATATGAGTTTAGCTTTTTTTTCCAGATTCTATGACATAAATCTTGAAAATATTCAGGAATAAAGCCCTAATTGAATTTTCAAGTATTTCACATTTTATCTAGGCACTTTAAAATACTGGGGTAGCCAATGCAATTGTCTTCGATTTGTGTCTGTGTCTGTAAGGAGATTCTTTATTATGGTGAACAAGCAATCTATAAAATATATTGCATAAAGTACAATAATATTAATTCATTAGCCAAGCACATGTTACACAATAAAATTTGGCCACATTGAAATAGTCATTGAGTCTGAAAATAACCATTTAAAAAAAATCAAAATGACCATGGAATTTGGTTATTTATGGAGATAAGAACAAATATCAGCATGAAGTAAACAGAAGACGCTTTTGATTATTTTAATGACTTCTCTGCATATATCATCTACATTTGAATGTATCTTCCTCTAAAACAGCTGATGGGAACACATAGAGCCTCGTTAGTCTGGAGATAGTAATTTGTTTCAGATATTGTAGAATGCAAAGAAGGTGATCTGGATGGAGTTATACCAGCTCCATTGCCAAGATGACAAAACATATTTTAAACCTGCCACATCAGATATATTAAAAGGGCTCAGACCAACACCTCTCTAAATTAATTCAACTAAATTAAAAACAAAATGATTCCCCCCTCCACCATTGAGTCAGAGCTGAAGGAACTTCTTGGATGAGAAGCGAAACATCTTTAAAGAAAACCCAGGAAGTCCAGTTGTCTCTTGAAAAAAAAGCACCTTTGGGACAACCATGACCTGGATGACTGAGAATCACCATAGACAGTGCCCCTTTAGTGTAGAATAATATTTGCAGGGCTGAAGCAGGTCTTTGACATTTCAAATAACATATTCCGTATGCATCTTATTTGTGGCTGGGGTGTGGAATACGATATTGAGATTCTTTTTTGTCTCATATCCAAGAAACTAATTAATCACTTCTTGAGAAATTAGAATGGTAATGTTATTTTTACTGTGCTTAAAAACTAAAACGTAAACTCTGAATTCAGAACTACTTATTCAGAATGCTGTAAAAACATGCACGGGCCAGGGGTATATGGAGTGGGATGGATAGATGATGGATGGATGGATGGATGGATGGAAGGAAGGAAGGAAGGAAGGAAGGAAGGAAGGAAGGAAGGAAGGAACCAAGTAGCTGATTTCTAATTATCTGGCCCCCCAACAAAAAAGTGAAATCTTATTATATACCGTAGGTATAATAACTGAACACAAATCTCAAGTTTATTGTTTTTTTCTAATGTGACGGGTTTTTTCCTGAAACAATATTTACATGCATATTTTCCAAAAGAAATATTGAAAAATCTAGATTATCATCGAAGGAATAAGCCTAGAACTGATTTTTTTTACCTTTAGATATTTTTCATTCCTTTCAAATCCTACTTATTTTAGAGTAACATTCTATCAAAATCAGTAATCCAATTGTTTTATTACATTTTAGTTGAAACATGTCATGTTGAGGAAAGCAGGGAGAACAATTTGCGGTTGTTCATGGTTATGGTTGTTCAGTCTCATGAATGAGAACCTAGTTTAATTTTATATAAAAGGCATTGTTTTCAACAATTATTTATCATTTAAATGTAAAAAAACCTGAACTAGACTTGTTACAGATACTTTTTGTAACATTGAATGACAATGACACTTTTTTTTTTAGCTTCAGAAGCAATTTGGTCAATATACAGGAAGATGATAAAATAATGCATGCAGGTACGCATCCAATTCATTTCAAAACGTAGTGCTGTGTTGCATGTGCATCATAATGAGCTCTGTCTTCCTCTTCAAAAGCACAGTCTAAAGGCAAGCCATAATTATAATCAATGGTTACAACTGGTAATCTTTTCCTCTGGCTCATCTCTCTCTTAATTTCACACTGGTGTTCCCTTCCACTGAGCACTGAGATTGAACTCAGTTCCTGATGTGAAGATGAAGAGTGAAGGGTTGGGTAAAAAGAATAGGGAGCAAATCTAGCTTTTCCTCCTCTGTTAATTACATCCGAAGGATGGATTTTCCTATAATCGTCAGGGCAATCAGACCTGTAATATGGAAACAATTATTAATCAAATGTTATAATGAACAGTAATGTGTAGCAATGAGACAAACAAACATTGGTTTTACTTTATTGAAACAACAAATAGCTAATTCAAAGAAACATCAGAATGTATGTGATTTCACTGAATATTCTTTAGAGAAAGCTTTCAGAATAAATGTAGAAAATGCCTTTTTTCAAATCATACTAATTTCAGGTTTTCTGTGTTAAACCTTTCTCATTGGCTTTCTAATTTCAAACTGTTTTACTTAAATATGTGATGGGACAGATGCTCAAGTATGGAAAGATTCCAATTTACCCAGTATCCTCACTATAAGGATTCTTAAATCTTCTTAATAACATGGGACATGCTTTATGTATGTCTTGGAAAACACCCCTTAAATCAGGGCTGTCAAACTCCTGGCCCAAAGGCCGGATGTGTCATGCACTGACCATGCCCGGTTTAGCGAAGGGAGGAAAAGTCCCGATATGTCATATGACACCACTGTGACCATGTGAGTTTGATACCCCTGCCTTAAATCTACTCATATAGAACTGTTGATTACAAGTAGTCCTCAACTTTCATTCAGTTGCTTAGTGACTGTTCCAAATTATGATGGACTCCCCAAAAGATACTTATGATCCGGTTCTTAAATTCTGACAGCTGCCTCTCCCAATCACATGACTGCATTTGGATGCTTGGCAACCAGTATGCATTTATGGCCATTTGCAGTGTCTCAATGTCACATGGCTACAATTTACAACTTTTTGCTAAAAAAACGTGTTTAATTCCTAGTTTTGGCAAAACTGGTCCATAGTGAACAATGGGTTGACTTAATGGTCCCAGATTCAATTAACGGCTATGATGATTTGCTTAGTGACTTCTGCAAAAAAGTCATAAAACCGGGTCTGTCACATGGTAGCTTGCTTTGAGTGTCATGACTTACAATCGTAATGGGCAGGCTCTATCACAGTCTTAAATTGAGAACTCCTGTATGCAGTGTTTCAGAGCAAACCTACGGTATATACATTTTTTTTCTCAGATTAGTACACATTGAATGGGAAGTAGTACTTATGAATATGCCAATATGAATATGACTGTATTGTTAGAATTTAAGGTATGGGGTTATGCATTTTTTGTGATCATAACTCTTAGGAATAAATATTGCTCTCTCAGATTAAATTAAGAATACATCAAAACGAAACTCAACAGTTAAATGTTGACTAAGGTTTTTACCTAACCAGAAACAAGTCTTTCAAATGATGCAGCATGTTCTTAAAAGACCGTCTTCTTGTTAAAATTGAAACATCATACAGTTTTATCATCATACAATGTATATCACTTTTCAGGACTGAGCTATATTAGGCTTTTGAATGGCATACCTGAAGCCAATTTTAATCTTAATTTGTGAACCAAAACAATAATATGTTTTGTGACAATCACAATTTTACCTGCAAGTTCTACTATAATTATCTTTATCAGAGCCATAATCTCTCTGAAGTATGGGAGATTCTGTGTAGTACTCATGAGAAGGAAAACGATGGCTTCTGAAAGGAAAAGAATAAACCTTTTCAGCAGGATATAATACTTAAATCAATAAACTAACGAAGAAAAAAATCACATCACCACCACACTGGCTGAGAAGCTACTCTATGAAAAGGGAGCATATCCTACATTCAGTAGCTTTGATGATGTTACCTACTTGGGTAATGAAATTTCTTCAAGTAAACCATCAAGCTCAGAAAAACAAGGACTCAAAAGACTAAATTGTTAAAGAAGTTATGTAATGAAGGAAAAATCGGTGTGATTCTGTACAGGTAATCCTTGACTTACAACCACAATTGAATCCAAAATTTCTGTTGCTAAGTGAGACAGTTCTGCCCCATTTTATGACCTTTCTTGCCAAAGTTGTTAACTGAATCACTGCAGTTGTTAATAAATCTGGCTTCCCCATTGATTTTGTGTGTCGGAAGAACATATAAGATGATCACATGACCCCAAGACACTGCAACCGTCATAAATATGAGTCAGTTGTCAAGCATCTGAATTTTGATAATCAGGGGGACCCTGAAACGATTGTAAATGCGAAAAACAAACATAAATCACTTTTTTCAGCGCCATTGTAATTTCAAACAGTCACTTAACAAACTGTTGCAAATTGAGAACTATCTGTACAGTTGATTGCCATTATGTAATCAAAAGGATTGGTTCATTGATAATACAACCCAGGATCCAACGAAAATGCCTTGCTAGATGGGTTTTTCATAATTTCTCTGCCTCTCTAGTGCCAGTGTCACTTTATATTCTATTGTGGTGAGTTCTACAGAACTCATACTGGGATTCAAATACGATGAAGAATCAAATAAAAGTATCACTCCGCCCTTTCTCTCTTAATCTTAGCCATACAGTTCTTTTTCACATAATTCTGGATCCAAACTTTCATACCTAACGGTGTAATGTAAAATAAATGTTGTGTAATACGAGGATGATAGATTTCCAAGATTAGTAGGTTTTCAACAAAATTTGCAACAAAATTTGCAATTTTCATTATGACTATATCTCATTCCCTCAATCATATTCTTCTACATTTCATGATATGTAAACATGTTACAGTACATACATTCTCTTTCATGTTAACCAACATTTTGCATAGTTGGGAAGTAAGAAAATACAAGGCAAAGAAATGAGATAAGAAATGGAAAGGAAATTTAGTACCTCTAATTTATGGCGATACTATCTTAGTGCTCTAGATGTGTTTGCTTCCATACTATTTATATACAGTTATTATACATTGTCATTTATTCTTTAAACTTTTTCTAGAAAGCCAGTTTGGTCTACTGGTTAAGGTACTGGCTAGAAACAATGAGAAACAACAGTCCCACTTTAAGCATGAAAGTCGTGTGTCTGACTTTGAGCCAGTCAGACTTTCAATCCAACCACTTTACAGGGTTGTTGTGGGGAAAATAGGAAGAGGAAGGAGTATGTATGTATGTACTGTATGCTGCCCTGAATTACTTATAAAGTACCAACTCAGGAGAAAAATCAAATTAATAAACTTCCCATCTTTAAAAAAAAATCTCATTAATTTAATCCAACACAATTTACTTTACTCAGTGACTGATTCATTCTTCTTTCATATATTTTGCTCACAATTCATTCCTTCTATATGATCAAACTTCCTCAATATGTTTCTTTCATACTGGTAATTCAATTTAGCAGTCAATCCACATTCAGTCAGTACCCATTCATTCCTGTTCATGTTTTACCATGGTAACTTCAGTAACTTATTCCCATTCCATTCAACCTTTACATTTCTTCTGTTATAGACAGTTTTCAGTAAATATTTTCATAATAGATCACGCAATGCCTATCATCTTTCTACTAGTAATTGCATGTACTAACATTTCTGCACTCCCCTATCTTTACAAAACATTCGAGCAAAGCTTACAAATTCATCTACCTGCATTTTTTCCACATTTAGGTATAGTTTGCAGTCATTCACTCCAAAACGTACTTGGTATTTAATACCTTAATTTTTAGATACATCTTGTTGCATCATACTATTTACCTAACATCAGCCACAAATTATACAGGATCTCAACAACAATGCATTTTCTGCATATAAAAATTCCAGAAATTCATGTGCCCAATTAGCACATCTCTGCATCATCACAAACATTTCTTATAAATCCATGAATATGTGACACAACCAAAGAAACGTAACACATCCCTCCTTATTCTCTGCTTGATGCTGAAGTTTGTCCTAAGTATTCCATTTATTCTTACATTTGATTTAGTTATTTGTTTATAAATAATTTAGATTTTGTAACTTGCACTCCAGTGACTCTGGTGATGCACAAAGAAACAAAATAACACCAGACAACAAAAAGGAAGATGAACATAGAACAGATACAAAGCTCTTCACACAGGGAGGCCACATCCCACCTTTGCCCAAAGTCTGGGAAAAGAGCCAAGACTTTAGGGCTCATTTAAAGGACAGCAGGGTTCAAACCTCTCTGGCAGGATACTAGAATGAAACCAATTCCCAGGCACAGTTGGTTTTGTAAGCAAAGCACATTTATTTTTAAACATTTCTTCAGTTATGCCATCTGTATCTGTCCTATCCATACCATGTGCCATTCATCTTCCAGAAATGCTCCTCTGGATTCTATGAGGACAATGTTTGCACAAAATAATTAATTTGACATCAAGACTCAAAACAAAGCTAAAGTAATATCAGAACATTTTAACTTCCCAGGACCTTCCGTAGCAGACCTCAAAGTGACTAAGGAAAAAAAAAGAATTAAAATAGCACCATCAAGTGAGAACTTGTTGAACTCGCATCCAATGATTCTGGGCTCAGAAGTTTTCAACAATGGGTTTTTAACATATTACAATTATTAATTGATAGGGTACTTGTAATCTGACTCATGTGTATTCTATATTTGCAAAACCACCAATCTTTCCTTCCCTTCCTCTTCAACTCACCTCAATTTAAATCCGACATCAGTGTAGTCACTCCATGCACCTGATAAAGTGAGCTGCACTCATACAAGCTTATGCTTTCAATAAAATTTGTTAATCAGAAAAGGTGCTAGACTCCTGTTGTGGATGACAACAAATTGTGGCAAATTCTTAAAGAGATGGGAGTACCAGACCATCTTATCTGTCTCTTGAGAAACCTATATGTGGGTCAAGAAACAACAGTAAGAACTGGACACGAAACCACTGATTGGTTCAAAATTAGGAAAGGAGTCCGGCAAGGCTGTATACTGTCGCCCTGCCTATTTAACCTATGCAGAGCACATCATGAGAAAGGCAAGGCTAGATGGATCAAAAGTTGGAATTAAGATTGCCGAGAGAAATATCAACAACCTCAGATATGCAGATGATATCACTCTAATGGCAGAAAGTAAAGAGGAACTAAAGAGCCTCTTGATGCGGGTGAAGAAGGAGAGTGCAAACGTTGGCTTGAAACTCAACATTAAGAAAACTAAG
>JAOYMU010000049.1:30655741-30668781 GCA_025802295.1 Psammodynastes pulverulentus
TGGCTCGCCCGTTCTCCCTCACGCAAACCAACACCAGCGGGGGGGAGGGGAGAGGGAGGAGGGACTCGGCGGGGAAGGCAATGAGCGCCAACTGCCTTCTTGACTTTCGTAGAAACTCTCCGCGCAGCGGGCGCGCGGCAACGTTTTCCCACCTCCCAGGCCGCTTTCCGGACGCGGGGAAGCAGCAGGAGGCTCCGCCGCCACCGCCGCGCCACGGGGGATAAAGAGAGAAAGGCGAAAGGACGGCAGGCCGCGGGCTGAACACTTGTCTGGGCCTCGGTTCCTTCCGTCCCATGCGCGGCGCAGATCCCTCCGCCGCTCTCACCCCACCCCTTTCCTCCATTGCTGAGCTCGGCAATTCCCGCAGTGCCCGGATGGAAAGTGTAATGGCCGCCAATAGTGACTCGTCGGAGTATGGAGACGGGCGAGGTAATCGAGGCGGCCAGCGAGCGGAGCGGTTGGCGGGCGCGGGGGAGGCGCGTGTCCCTGGGCGCCCCCACGGGGAGGGGGCCCCCCACCCATCTCCCGCCGTCGCCGGGAGAAAGGGGCTCTTCGCAAAGACGGGCGACCCCCGGTACCCGCCCTCTCGCTGTGGGTTGAGGCATCAAATAGTCCCCAACGCTCCGCCATCGCCTCCCGCGGCCGCCGTTGGGAAAGTTGGTGGCGCGTCCCCGTTTCTGACCCCGGGAAGCGGGGACGGCTCGGGAAGGGCTTTGGAGGCGCGTGGTGGGAGTTTAGGAAGGCGGCGGGGCGCTGTGACAGCCATGGCCGCGCGGAAGACCGGGCATCAACAGCGGCCGATGAACTTTTATGTGTGCGAGGGCGGCCACCCTTCACTTGGGAGGGCGAACCCCCAGAATCAGGTTGTCCTCCAGAGAGAGAGATATGAGGGCATCCAAAGCCATGCCTAGGCTCACCTGCCTCTTGGCGTGTGGCATGGAAAAGCTTTTAAAAGCCGTCCTTTTCTTCACATGGGTATCATCCGGACATCTTTGTAGCAACTTGGAGTAGGGTTTTCCTGCATCCTTTGGCGTCCTTGTGCTCACCCCATTATCCTGAAAGGTGCTCTTCACCTGCTACATCGTTGACCCCACCTCCACTTTTAAAGGCTGAGTGGGGGCTAAACACCTTGGAAGACACTCACATTCATACACTTGTTTCACAGTAGTTCAAAAGGAATCTCCCCAGCAGGTGAAGTGGTTGACTACGCACAATATGGCACTTTAAGGTGCAAGGACACATATTATTATCTGAAATGCGTCTTTTCCCAATTGAGAAGGACCAAGGGAACTAACTTGGCCACTGTTCTTGCAATTAGCCATTCAGAAATAGAAAAGCTATTCACCGGCAAGTAAAAGTAAACTTTTCTATTAAATACATACATCCAACATTTCTCTCCTCCATCTTTTTAGGTTAGTGAAAGGAACAAGATGTAGAGGCAGTCTTATTGATGTCTAATTAGAAGTGTATCCCTTGGTTTAGGATTGTATTTTATTGCAGAATCATGTCTTATTCTCACTGACCTAAGGAACAAAGAAACAGGTGGAGAGAAAAATGAGCAAAGACAAATAGCAGGCATCTGCTTTTGTCCAGTAATCAGAGCAGTGAGAGAAAGGAGCAAAGAGATGGAGGAGAGGGGGAATGCGCAGGTGAGAAAATTACAGGAAAATTGAAAAGAGACAAAAAAATCCCTGAAAACTTTGCCACCTGGTGAGTTTGGTATTGTGATGGAGATTATTGTTGACCCTCTGTCAAAAGGAATAATGGTGTTCTTTCTGATGGAAAGGAAAATTTTAAAAAAATCAACCGTTGGGGTATGAAGTTGTTGGATGAATGTTCCTGGATTCCTGAGTTTAAGATCATTAAGGATAGCTAGGGATGAAAGAAGCAAATAAAAGCTATTTGATGACTGAGGAATTTTCACTAGAAGTTTAAATTTATCTAGGAAATTAAATTTGAATTACATTATCCAAGCCTTCCTGAATTGCCTTTTTTGTCTTTACCATGTAAACTTACAATGGAAGAGTCAGTCTACCAGACTTTTGTTTCAGTGATTCATGTGTTCCTGTAAAACCACTGGGATTGCAGAGTAGTATAAATGTAATAAATATATAACGTGTTTTCTGAGTAGAAGGATCTTCAATTTATATTGGAGCTTTTCAGCATTGTCCTTAATTGTTTGTTAAAAAGAACAAGTCAAAAATCTTGAAAAGCCTGTAATATTGTCTTATTTTGTTTGGATTAGTTTTTTACCCAAACATCATCATTATTTGTTGCTCAGAAATAGGTAATGGCTACTAGCATCATTCCAAAAGCAAGCAGGATGATGTTAATGACTACATCATTACAGGGCAGATAGTATAGTAGTGCATCTTGAGGGACATCATTGAATAAATAGACCAATGGCCAATTATAATTGATTTAATGCTTTTATAGCAAAAGAGAGTAATGATTATTTCTGATGCCATTGGGCCATTTTATTAAATAACTTAGGTTCTGGATGCTCTGTCTTGATAATTTATAAGATGTAAGTTTCATAGATTACTTGTATTACACAGTAACACTGCCATTTCAAGCTAGTGTTATAGGCTTAACCTAACTTCCAAAATGGCATTATTATAAGTAAACTCATTATAGGGAAGATGTAGATGGCACAAATAATATTTTGCTATGTTTCAAAATTGTAAACTGTTTCTCTTTGCTAAATTTTGAACAGTTTCAAAATAAAGGGTATTTCACACTGAAAATTCATGGTTGCCATTGTTGACTTGGACACTTCTTTTTCATCAATTATATTACATATAATATTGAAGTTTTGGACTTTTCTTGCAAAATTAGATATTTTCTTTCTATTAATTAGCATTTAGATTCTACTTTGTATAAGGATGTCAAGATCTTTCTAATTTTGATTCTTGCAGGGTGATCCAATCTTTGCAGTTAATTCTTTGGCCCAGAGAATATTTTCATTCTGACACATCTTGTTATGCACACTATCTGTAACCTAAATGCACCATTTAGAATATTCTGATTTTAAATAAAATGTTAATTTTACTAAAAGTTTTGACTTTTTAAGGAAGCAATATTATTGTTAGTCATATGCAGACTAAAAAGACTAATTAATGTAACTATTTTATTCAGCACTAAAAGGACTAGTTAGCATAACTATTTTCAACATTCTTGTATCTGGTTTTTTAACTATATAGAATGACAGCTTTTATAATAAAATGACATCAGAATTTGTTCTAATTTATTGAGGAAAGTCGTGTCTGAAATATTAAAGACTCAAATTTTAACTTTTGATACTTTTGTGTTTTAAAAATAATATTTTCTTTATTTTAGGATGTGTTGTACATTGAATGCAACGTCTTTTGAATCTTGATTTCCAAATTCACCTCTTGAGCAAGCTATTGGAAATGGCATCATAGTTTTTTCTTAAAGAGTAAGTTTTATAATTTGGTTACACTTTAAAAGGCTAAAATGGGATTTGAGAGATTTAGGTTAAAAAGTTGGGTGTCCAACCTTTTGGCTTGATTGGGCCACATTGAGTGAAGAGGAATTGTCCTGGGCCACATGTAAAACATATAGTTAATGTATAGAAATCACATCATAATGTTACAAATTTTAAATCTTGTGGGGCTGCATTACTAACTTTCCAGGGCCACATGAGGCTCATGGGCCACAGATAGAACATGCCTACCTCTAAGGGTACACAAGACTTAGATATTCCAATAGTTGCTACTAAATTGTGATTTTGAATGTGATAGAGGAAGTTATTAAAATAATTAAGATAATATTAGTACACTTCTGTTTAAGGTTTCCACAATACAAATTTTGAGAAAGGACTTCTTGAATATGCGGCATTGATGAAAAGCAACACTAGGCATAATGAATGGGAAAAGAGGAATAGAATACATAGGATAGGAATAGGAATAGAATAGTTTATTTGTCCAGGATGTGAGGGTCTGTAGCTATTTTCTCAGCCCTCCTTCTGACCCACACAATCTATAGGTCTTCTGTGGAAGGCAGGCTGATTGTAGTTGTTTTTTCTGCAATCCTAACTATCTGTTGGAGTCTTTACCTGTCCTGTTTAGTTGCTGTACCAAACCAGACAATTATAGAAGTATAAATGTAGACTCCTCCTTTTGCAGTCTGAACTTTCTGAGTTGACATTGGAAGAAAATTCTTCGTTATGCCTTTTTAATGATGGTTCTAATGTTAGGTGTCTATTTCAAATTCTAGGAGATTATAGAACTCCCAAACTTGTGCTATCAAATATAGTAAGAAGTGGTGGAATAGGATTTATCCTAAAATCTATTATCATCTCTAAAGTTTTAAGCATGTTTTGCTCCAGATTGTCCCGGCTGCACAGGGCCAGTTGTTCAACCACCTGCCTATATGTAGACTCCTGACCTTCTCGAATGAGACCAATGACAGTTGTATCATCTGCAATCTTCAGTACTTCAACAGAAAGATCCTTAGAGATGCAGTCATTGGTATAGAGAGAAGAGAAATGGAGATAGCACAAAGCCCTGAGAGGTGTCTGTGCTAATTGTCTTATTATTAACCATTAAATAATGGTTTTAAGAAGCAAAATACCTCTGTTTGGTAAAGGTAGTGAAGTCAGTGAATGAAAGTCAGAGGAAGGAAGCCGGAACAGTAAGGGAACAAAAGAAGGATTACTTTTCTGTATCTTAGAACAAGGGAAGTGCTCCTTTCAGAATATTTAACAAACCACGGACTGGTGGTCCGTGAGAAAATGTTGGTGGTCCGCAGCTCACCCAGATGGAGGAGCTCATCCGGGATGACCAATGGGCCAGTCCTGTGACTAGAGCTCTGGAAAGAGAGATGACAGAGAGATGAGAGAGAGAGAGAGAGAGATACAGAGAGAGAGATGAGAACAAGATAAAGAGAAAGAGGTGAGAGTGAAAGAGGGAGATGAGAGAGAGATACAGAGAGAGATGAGAGATTCCAAGTGTTTTCTGTGGGAAATGGGTCCAAATGGCTCTTTGAGTGTTTAAGGTTGCAAAAGCAGGCAGCTAAGTGCCTGAAGGACCCCATCCTGCCACTGGGAGACCAGGCACTTCAGTGAGCAGTGCACTGGATTCATATTAGTGGTCCATGGGATTTAAAATTATGAATTTGGTGGTCCCTGAGATCCAAAAGGTTGGTATTTGTTACATCATGAAATAAGGTGACATTGTAATTATCTGGTTAATCAGTTATTTGATTGTTTTAGTTTTTTTAAAATTAAAATTAAGTTAAAGGAAAAAGGTCAAGGACATTAGATGAAAAAGATATTGGCAGATCTGAACTAGTTTGAAAGAATGATAGTAGTGGCTGGACAATTACTTTTTGATGTAACTGTATCAAAAGAAGGTATACAATGAGAATAGCTGATAAGCATGAAGAACAGTTATCTAAAAAAGAATAAATGAATGACGCAGCGAGTGTAGGATGATGACCAGTAGATAAAAATTATTTTTAGCATCCTGAAACATAGCCATAAAGGATGAAGCCAGAGAATTCAGAGCATATTAATAACAACACAAGTCTAGTTTTTTTTAAAAAAGAAACAAGTTTTATGGCCATATCCTTTTAGCCACCTGTATTGTAATGCTTCCTGCCAGTACTATATGCTGTCTAAAATGGGACTCTGGGCATCTGCTTTCCTTTTGAAGTTGTAGAAATTAACTTGATATTTTTATTTCAGATATGCCAAGTTAAGAAAATTGTGGAACTCTGATAATAATTCAACTCAGAGTCTTTTAAAAGACGAAGATTGCAATAATAGTACATTACAAAAAATGCCATCTGAGCAAGAACAATTTTTTTGCATTCAGAAGACCAACTTGTTACAAGATGATGAGTCAGATAGACTGTGTGTTTCTACATCTGATATTACTATTGAAAAGTCTACATTTGAACCTACAATTTCAGATATTGTTGCCTATGGCCTAAAAAAGGTGAAAATAGAATTGCCCAGGGTAAACATACCAAATGAAATAATTTTTAAACATGAAATTGACAAATATATGAAATTATTTCACTGTAAAGAAAAAGCATCTTTCATTCAAATGGATGTGAATGGAAACAGTGTAAATTATTCTGAGATTTATATTCCACATAACAAATCAGGATTACATTATGAGGAAGGCTTGAGAACAGCAAAAATACTGAATTTCAGTTGTAGAAAATGCCAAAACAACATCAGATATAGCCCAAATGATCTACAGAAACATTTTCAGTTGTTACACCAGGGAGAATTGCCATCGTACCCCTGTGAAATGTGTGATTTTTCAGCTAATGACTTTCAGTCATTCAACCAACATCGCCGAACGCATCGTAGCACCTTAGTAAAATGTGAAATCTGTAATGATGGTTACCGATATACTCTATTAGACTTAACAAAACATTTCACATCTCAACATTGTGTAAATGGTAATTTTCACTGTGAAAGATGTAGATTTTCAACCCAAGATGTAGGCACCTTTGTTCAACATATACATAGGCATAATGAAATGCAGTATAATTGTGAGAAATGCCATTATGTAACTTTTTCAGAAGCAGAGTTTCAAAAACATATTGTTTCACACACTGGCACATTTCCTTTCAGTTGTCAGTATTGTAACTACATGGCATCACGGAAAAACTACCTTTTAAAACACATTATTACCTTACACAAAGACCATCTCTATGCAAAAGATAAAATGAATACAGATGATAATGAAAAAAGGGTGAAGAATTCAAGAGGACTAAAACTTATCTTGAAAAGGTACAAAACTGGTCCATCAAGGAAAGCATTGTGGAGACGTAAAAAAATTACCACTGATGGCTGTAGAACTGAAGAAGAGGATGAACATGTTTTAAAGGTTTTGAAAGAGAGTCTGCCTAAATCTGAAGAAGTAGGTCAGTCTGTAAAAGAACTACATGACATTCTTTTAAATGAAAAGCTTGTTTATAGTGGAGCAAAATCCACTCCAGCAGTTCAGTACAACAAAGCAGAAGGTGGACTGGGTTCCACAAGAGGATTGATGAAAAAAGCAGTTCATGGTCCTACAGTGTTAATGGTTAAAAATAATAAAATATCTGTTCCTGCAAACTACAGCGCTAAATTTTTGGGATTCAAAACGGTGGATGGAAAACAACATATAGTAATAAAATTGCTACCTACCGAAAAACAGAATTTGCCAGGAGGAAATAAGTTTGATGGTATTAAAGATGGTACAACTGAATGTCAAGAAGAGACAGCTGACAACTGTAATTTACCTTTAGTTGCTAGATCTCATGAAATTAATAATCAAATGCCTAGGAATAATTCTGTTCACTTAACATCTCCATCGTCTAACCAGTTTTCCGGAAAAATAAAGCAAGAAGGTAATACGTTATGCTGCAGTGCATCACAGAATATTGCACCACCTATTGTAATGGTAGGAAAGTGTGCAACCCGTTTGCCGGTGAAATCTGAAACATCTTCATTTCCTTGTGATTTGGTGGTCAAGACTAGAAGTCCAGTTTCATGGAAAAATTGTATACCTCAAGATCATTCCCAGCTTTTATCCCCTTCTGGTTCACGCATGTGTCGTTATGATCCCATGAAAAAACCTTGTCCTCCAGAATTCAAAGTAGCGAATGGTGAAGTAAACAATAATAATAAACACAATCTCTATTGTTCGTCGGCAGATTTTTCCAATCAGGCACCCTTGCCTTTCCATAATTATTCTAAAATAAACTTTTTGGAAAAAGCAAAAGAACTTACTTCCAACAAAATTTATTCTCTGCAAAGCAAGCCTACGAGTGAATCTATGCCTTGTTTTTCACAATCAGTAACAGAATTAAATTTAGACAAAAAATCACTGCTGCCTCATTATGGCTTTGTAAATGGTAATAATACTCAAGTATTCTCAGCCAGCCCACCCACTCACAGTATTGACAAACAGTGTTGGTATAAAAATGATGATGGACAATTGTATTTGAATACTAAGGTAAATCAAGCGTTGAAACATGTAGCTGAAAAATCCAAGCAAGAAAATGATTCTAATTATGTAAGTTCATCACTTATGCCCAAAATAACATCAGTTTTCTCCCTTCAAAGTAAGCAGGCATCTACCTATTTGTCACCTGAAATAAACCAGTCATTACAAGATGTCTTAAAAAGACCAACCATCGCTCAGTCAAATAACTCTGTTAAAACTAATTATGTCAGATCTTTTTCAAACAAATATACAAATTGTAGGACATTTTCACATAATGATTCATCACCGTGTTGCAATTTAACTGATTCCTCTGATAAATTTAAGAGAGAACTGAATATGAACAACACTGCAACAAATGAAAGTGTATATCCGAACGGAGGACAAATCCCATTGCCTCTAAAAAAAGAAGCAATAAATTCAGCGTCAGGGAAAACCAGTTTTGGTACATTGCTTAAGACTCAGACAGATTCAATCATAACACAACAGTTGGCGAAAGACAAGGTGCGCTATAATAGCCATGGCCCTAGTAAAATTTGTCCAGTTTTTCCTGAACAGAAAAAAACAGTACTACAGTCAACTCCACCAAGATATTTTGTACCGTTGCAGCTTGCTCACAAGCAAGGATTACAAGTTATTTCAGGAAGGCCTTCTCCAAAAGTGAGTTCATCAGATGCTCAGGCAACCAGAACTGCATCTTTGCTTTTAAATAAAGGACCTGGAATGATTTTGACATTTGGTAGGGGACCCCTTGGAACAGCTGCAAATGCCACTGAAAATAATTCTCAGGTTTTAGAGAAAATTGCATCTAAGAAGGCAGTCTCCTCAGACAAGGACCTACAAACAAATTATTCTAGAAGCCTAAGAAATTCTAGTATTAATACTTATAGTGAAGCTTCATCCATTGCCATTCCACAACATGATCAGCACAACATTACAAATCCAGAGAGCAGACATTCTTCCATGAAAATACTTGCTGGATTTCAAGGCAGTAAGGCTGCTTGTGCAAAATCAGTAAAACAGTCAGAGGTTGGACAGGAACAACCTGTGTATGCACTTTTGCCCAATGGCAGACAAGCAGTTTTTCTTAAATGTATGTCATCGAACAAATCTCTTGTACAAAACCGTAATATTTTTCAAGGTCCTACTTATAGTCAAAGTTCTGAACCAAAGAAATATGGAGCAATGCAACAAAAGCTTTTTTTGAAAATTAAGACTTTTCCTGCTGCGGACAAATGCCAACCAGTTAGCAACATTTTCTCATCTTTGCAGTTGAACAATATGAAGTGTTGCAATAGTCCTGCACTAAATCAGAAAAATACAGCTCACCCTTCTAGCAATGCCTTATCTTTATCAGGTAATACGATGCCAGCAAATGCTTCTTCAGCAAATGAGAAATCAAAAGATTGTTACTCCTCTGTAGAACTGGTACATTCCTCTAGAGATGGAAAGACGTGGTCACAAAAGCCCCCAACTAATTCAACTCAAAAAGAAACTACTAACAAAGGAAGCAGTTATGGAAATCAAAGAGCAACAGAGAATATGTCAACACAAATGTCAAAGGTTAAGCGTCATTCAAAGCAAAACGATGCTAAAGTTTTTAATGCTACGGTTTCACAGAAGAATAAGAATTTGAAACGGAAAGCTAATGATGACTTTCAGGGACCTCCTAGAAAGAAAACATTGCATCGAAAGTGCAAAGAAAAAAACCAAGCAGACATGAATGAATTTGAATCCTTGTTTCAAACCCCTTATAGACCAAGAGCATCAAAAGATACTATAAGGATTTTAAATTTACTTCCTTTTCATTCTAAGCAACTTGTCAAATGCCCCCGGAGAAATCAGCCTGTCGTTGTGCTAAACCACCCGGATGCCGATGTCCCTGAAGTTGTAAATGTTATGAAAACTATTGCAAAGTTTAAAGGACATGTTCTAAAGGTCTCTTTATCAAAGAGAACAATAGATGCTCTTCTGGAGCCAGCATATTATAGCAACAGTTTGTACTTAATTACTAATGAACTGACTCAAAGAAAACACAAAATGCTAAAACCTGTAAGTCCTGTAAAAGAAAGATTTGTTTTAAAATTAACACTGAAGAAGACTAGCAAAAATAATTATCAGATTGTGAAAACTACCTCTGATAATACGCTGAAAACTAAATTTAGCTGCTGGTTTTGTGGGAGGATATTTGACAATCAGGACAATTGGGTAGGGCATGGACAGCGCCATCTAATGGAAGCCACTCGAGACTGGAATTCATTAGAATAACTTATTGAAGAGGACAAAATCATGTTCCTTTGACTGCCAATTATTTTGGCTGATAGCATCCAGGAACACATTAAAATTACGTTTTTTAAATCAAGTTTTATGTTAGCACCTAAAATGAATCTGTATAAATTTTAATAGTTGCTATTGCAGTTTAATTTGTGTTTGTTACTACTATCATGGCATATATTTGTAATTGGAGAATGAATTTCAGGGCTTTTCTGTCTTGTATATATTTAAACATGAAAGCGTGTACATATTTTTGTACTTTGGTTATTTGCTACGAAATCTTGCACAGGAATTGTATTTTCCAGCTCTGTGCATGCACTACTAAAAGGGTTTTCAGCTATCCACAGCTATTGCCGTATTTTTCCTTGATCTTTTAAAGATTTTTTTTTCCAGGGATTGATCACTGTTGTTAGCAAGTGCCTAAAAGATGTGAAGCAGTTTACTTTGTGTCAACTGTATAACCATAGGTCTGTATAGGACCAGGTCTCCTAACAGTTTCTTTTAAAACAAAGCCATATGTGAATGCTTTAAGCTATATTGCTATGCACATGACACTTGTACTATTTCTGTGCAGTTTGTCTACTTTCTTAGTGAAGTATTTTTTCATACAAATCAATAAACTTATTACTGTGTTTATGCCTGATGCAGATGAACTGTTGAAAAAATGTATTCCCTGTTTGTATAACAGTACTGCTGAATTCCAAGTGAACATTTGTCATCCCTACAACATTGGTATTAAACTTTATTAAGAATCTGATTTCATAATTTTGCAACCAAATGCATATAAAAGACAGTCTTATCATTGTGATCATGGTCATGCTGGAAAGCAAAATGTGATTTTCTTTGTTATATTTTGGAAAGAATTCCTTAGACAAAATATTTGTCTCAGGTTGATTGAAGATTTTGTCGGGTAGTTTTTCCCCTTTATACCGAAAATACACATAGATGATTTCAGAAATCACGTTAGGTTTCTACTGACCCTATACTTAAACACAATCTACTGGTTTTCTGAAAGCCTACAGATGGCAAACCTTTTTGGGGGTGCATAATTCTGGTCTGTTTAGGTACTTTTACCTGGAAATAGATCATCTTTCTCTCACTAAGGAGTAACAGAAAAAATACCTTTGCCAAACAAAAAGTTTTCAACTTTGTATTAGATACACACAGCTTTCAAGTGAGAAGAATACACTGAACAATAATGTAGACCAGGAGTCTCCAACCTTGGCAACGTTAAGCCTGGCGGACTTCAACTCCCAGAGTTCCCCAGCCAAGGTTGGAGACCCCTGATGTAGACGGTGCCTTCTTTCTCACATAAAATGATGGATAAGGGAATATATATTTCTTAAAAATTTCTACTAACTTGAGGTTTAATTCAGGTCCAAACAGGTGCTGGGTGCTGTTAACCTGTATGTTGATAGAAATAATATATTAACCCCTTAAGAAAGTGAATAATTTGACTGATATTAAAGTGATGTGTTTTGAAATGAATTCCGATTCAGGATTACCTTTTAAAATTTCCCCTGCACATATTTCTTGTTAATAAATTTGTTATACAGATATATTACTCTAATTGTATTGAATAATTTAATTTAAACCTTGAATAAAGCACAGGTGTTTATTAATGTCAAAGAATTAACTTGCTGGTAAAGTGTCTTGGTTGTTTTGTTACTTGAGCTGACTTTCCCGGTACTAAGCAACTTAAATATTATTTTAAATAGGAGCAATTGTATCAAGATAATTAAACACCTGCATATCTAGACATTTCACTTATATTCTCTATTTGTAAAAAGAAAACATTAGACAGAGGGCTCAACCATGTATTTAGATCGAGTTTCAACTTGTTTGCAAAATTAACATTTCTAAGTCTGCTGCCAGGCATGTAAACATGCAATATATGTACGCTTCTAACATGGCTTAAGCATTTACATGGGGCCTAGCCTTTGCTACAGTACTGCTGCATGTCATACTGCTTGAATATGTAAGATCAGAGTAATTTTACCCCTCATTTTCTTGCAATACTGATATTTTTAATCCTATTATATGGCACAAAATTAAAAAAAAAATTCTAAATATTTTGGGTAAAATAAGATTCTTCTAAGTGTTGATGCAATTAAGTAGCATTCCTTTTTAAGATTATGTTGTGTTCAGATGGAATAATCTCTAAAAATGTGTACTGAGACTAGGAAACAAACCCATTTCTTTACTAATTCGTTAAACAAGGTGACAGAAATGAGTGCTGGATAAATATGTGTTGTTAATTTAAGTATATTTGGACATTCGCTGCAAACCTGTAACAAAAAACAGACATCTGAGCTAAGTGTGTGATATTGTTGAAACAATGACAGTATCCATTCAGTCATGTTCAACCCTTGGCAATTCTATGGGCCAGGTCTCTCCACCTCTTCTGATCATGCACTACTTTGAGTTATTCAGTCCTCTGACTGGTATCAGCTTTCACAGTGTCCCGTCATTATGTTCTATGGCTGCCTGGTTTCCTATAACCGCTAAATTTACTGCTAAATTATTGAAGCACATCAAAATAATTGAAGGGATACCCATCTTTGCTATCTTTAAAAAGAAATTTGAGTTTATTTACCATTTTTCTGTGTTCCAGTTAAATCAGAATCCAAATGCAATGTTTTTTAATGTATTGTTTGGAAAGAAAAACATTTGTAAAACGTACCGTACTTTTCGGAGGATAAGACGCACTTTTTCTACCCCCAAAAGTGGGTGAAAATTTGGGTGCATCTTATACACCAAATGTTGCAGAAGCCCCGCCCACCAGTAATTTACCTC
>JAOYMU010000049.1:30858468-30869607 GCA_025802295.1 Psammodynastes pulverulentus
CTTTCTTTCTTTCTTTCTCTGTCTCTAGTCTGACTCTCTCCCTCAGGGAGGGAGTTTGACAGGGCCTGTTGTCTTGTCAGTTGTGTTTATTTGATTGAAACTATGCCCCAAACCATAGTGTAACAATGCTGTTCTGAGAGACACAGGAGATTATGCTATATCTGATTAATTTGGATTTTTGCAAAAAAAACCAAAACCCATTGTATAGCGGTACTAAAGATTTCATGGCTTTTCAGAACTGCACAGTTATTAAGTTGTGCAATGAAAAATAACTCCCCAAATCAACCACAGCACAGGGATTTCCCACAGGCAAATCCTTAGCTCCTACCTGAGATCAACAAGAAGTTTTGGCAAAGTGAGGAAGAATGTGTTCTATAGATCTAAGTTCAAGGCCACTGATAAAGTCATAATGTGCTAAATAGAAGCATACACAGGAGAAACTATAGCTGTTGAAAAAAAAAGGGTTCCAGTCAATGTGGGAAAACGTGGTATGTTGACTGACACTTTGCCTCAGGAAAAAAAATACGTAAATTTGTGGTGTTGGGAATGACTTCTGCATTACAATAGCCAAAACAGAATGTTTATGGAGATTCTCAGTCATGCAGGTCATGGTTGTCCCAAAGGTGCTTTTTCAAAAGGCAACTATGATGACCCAGGGCGTGGCACAAAGGCAATACAGCCAAGGAACAAGCTTGAACCCCTTTATTAGCTCCAAACTACAAACCTCTAGCAGTCAGATGGAAAATCTTCAGTCCAAAACTCAGGCTGATAGAAATTCATTCAGGCAATTAGTCCAACAGACCAGATAAGGGGAAGCAGGGAAATGTCCAGGTGTGACTTCAAACAAGGCAATTACTCAGACAGGCAAGATAAGTCCCCAAGTGGAAGAAAGCCAGTACTCCGATAATATGAACTGAATTCAAACTTTGTTTCCGGCAACTGCTCCAGTGTTTGCCTTCCCAGTTGTGTCTTGTGAAGGGGATCGGGACCCTCTCCTCCCATGCAACACATTGCCTGTGTTCTTGCCTATGTGCCCTGGGATGAGGAGGGGGTGGGCCTTGGTCTTCATCTGAACCCCGTCTCCCTTGATCCACTTCTCCCCTGCTCTGCCCAGCCTGACTTTGCCCTTCTCCAGGATCTTCCGCAGCCAATGGAGCCATTTCTCCTCTCCCTGTCAGCTGTTCATCTTCTCCCTTGGATTCAGACTCCGGCAGGGGCATGACAGCAACTGGACTTTGTTTTTCCTTGAAGAAGTTTCGCTTCTCATCTAAGAAGCTTCTTCAGTGCTGACAGAATGTTGGAGCATGGAAGGGTTTATGTTCCTTGCAGTCATTTGGTTGTTGACTGAATGAGTGCTAATGACCAGATGACTGCAAGGAATATAAATCCTTTCATCTTCCACCATTTGGTCAGAACTGAAAAAACTTCTTGGATGAGAAGCGAAACGTCTTCAAGGAAAAACAAAATCCAGTTGCCTTTTCAAAAAGCAACCACAGAAATTGAACATGGTCATCCTGAGTTTTTTTCCAAGCATACTAGGTCAAAGAGCAAAGTAGATCGCCTTGAGGAACACACATACCAGCATCTGAAAAACAAGTGTTAGCTACATCAGCTTTCCTTAACTGAATATTGTCCAGATGTATTGGGACTGCAGTTCCCCAAATACTCAAAACAACATGGCAAAAACATGCTGGGTATTCAACACATCTGGAGCACAGCAGATTGGTGAAAGATGTTCTGAGCTATAAGCTCATTTTCACTCTCCAGGAATTTTGTGGAGTAGATGTCTCTGGAGGGGCTAGAAGAGCTTTTGAAGATAATGGACAACTTCCAGATTTCTTTAACGGAAATCTAAATGGTTATAAAACAAGCAAGATTTGCTGAGTAGGTGGCCTCAAATGACCAGAAAATTGCCTTGGGCCCACCAATGACATGTAGTATAGGAAAATGGGGACTTACACTTACCTCCAAAAGATATTCAATATACCAACAGTTTTATAATCTTAAATCCTGCTGTTTTTATCTGATGCGTGCACTGTGACTGTAATTCATATGCTTAGAAAAATATGTCCCAAAATATTATTTTCTGGGCAAATATGGAGCTTCAATGAGGCATCTGTGTAATTTACTTATACAAGCTGTGGGCATTCAACCATTAAATGCTGCATTGTCTCTGACTGAGTGCCATGTAAGCGGCAAATTAGGTCCAAAGCATCTTGAATTATGTGTCAGTGATAGCATCTTGTTAGAACCACTTTGTTTGAAGATGTAGATATATTGCCTTTTCTTCCTTTGGTAACTTGATGATCTTTTTTCTCCCTTCTATTTCTATTTTTAGCTTTTGATGTTAGAGCTTCAGCCAGTGCTATTTGTGAAATCTTTGATAAATACAGGATATTTCACACCCCTCTCCTCTTTCAACTTCGAGGGGGCCTCTGGGACTTTACAATGCCATTTCTGAACTCTAGTGTAGAAGAGGAGCTGTTTTATAAAGGCAATTAATTGTGGCATTTTCCATACTGACAACAAAACAAGACAACAGGTGCTTTGTTAACCTGGCAACTGGTCTCAGATTATGGCTCAGAGTTTTCAGTGTTTACTTCCAGAGGAGAAAACTTTCGTTCAGTTTTCAGCCTGAATTATAATCTACATATGTTTTTCAGACACCATTTGAACTTTGAATTTTAATAGCAGGCAAGAGCCTTTTAGATAAGTATTTTGTAACCCAGGGGCTTTCATTTGCACCTGTATACAGATCTGTGATTGCTGGAGCTACTCTAACGTCCTAAGTGTGCACAATTGCGATACTTTGGGCAAAGAATCCCATTATGCTTGGCCTGAAGCCTGTGCATTGTGAGAAATGCTATTGAACAGTAAGCTGACAATGGCCTTTTCTTAGATTGCTTTCCATACTCTAAAAGCAGCTGTTTCTGTCTGGACAATATATAGGGAAAGAGTATTGTTCGACTGGGTTTGTTTTGCTGGTGGGAAGCTGGCTTGTTTTCTTGCTTTCCTTGGGCTTCATCATGAGAGACATCTTGGTGCTGAGTCTGGGTGGGGCTGGCACTGTCTTCATGCTGTGAAAAATAAAAATAAAACCATGCCCACACCTCTTTGCAAAGGAGTGTTTTGTATGCTGTGGTTCAGGGCCTATTTCTTCTTTTCCCCACCAGAAAGTCAGTCCCACCACAGCCCACAGCCAGGCTGGGAATACCTTGTCAACAGGCGCAGGACAACAGGAGTACTGGTGGACAGAGGTGGTATTCAGCTGGTTCTGACCAGTTCTGAAGAATCGGTAGCAGAAATTTTGAGTAGTTCGGAGAACCGGCAAATCCCACCTCTGACTGGCTCCACTCCCATCTATCCTCCGCCTTCCAAGTCCCAGCTGATTGGCTGGGTCTTCTTTTGTTGCCTTGCACAGGAGAATGGAGCTGGAAAGCAGGTCGGTGGGGTGGGGAGGGAATGGGATTTTGCAGTATCCTTCCCCTGCAGCGTGGTGGGAATGGAAATTTTACAATATCCTTCCCCTGCCACACCAACCAAGCCATGCCCACCAAGCCACACCAAGCCCACCAAGCCATGCCCACAGAACCAGTAGTAAAAAAAATTGAATCCCACTGGTACTAGAGTGCTGTGGTGCCTGGGACTGGGCTGGGACAGCTACAGGTTTCTGAACTGTGAGATTCTGGAACTGCTTGTTGCCGCACAAGATAGGATGCCAGACAGCCAAAGGGCAGCGTTTGATGGATGGGTGGAATTGGAGCATGCTCTCATCTTACTGAGGTGCAGGGCTAGGAGGGACCAAGCCTTGAATGTCTTGGATTGGGATGGTTCTTCAGTTAACAACCAGTAAAATTGTGGTCATCACAATATAAAAAGATGTTGAGACTCTAGAAGAAGTGCAGAGAAGAGCAACAAAGATGATTAGGGGACTGGAGGCTAAAACATGTGAAGAACGGTTACAGGGATTGGGTCAGGTTTAATGAAAAGAAGGATTAGGGATGAGATGGCAGCAGTGTTCCAATATCTCAGGGGTTGCCACAAAGAAGAGGGAGTCAACCTATTCTCCAAAGCACCAGAAGGCAGGACAGGAAGCAATGGATGGAAACTAATGGAGGAGAGAAGCAACCTAGAAATAAGGAGAAATTTCTTGATAGTTAGAATGATTAGTCAGTGGAACGCTTCAGAAATTGTGAGTTCTTCTTCGCTGGAGGTTTTAAAGAACAGATTGGACAGTTGTCTGAAATGGCATAGGGTTCCTGCTTGAGGTCCCTTCCAACTCTGTTCTTCTGTTCTGCCTATCAATGGCAATGAGGATTGCCAAGATTGCAGTCGGTAAACAATGTGGTCATGTCATATCTCATTTTACAACATTGCTTAGTGACCAGAATTGAAGTCCTGATTATGGTTGTAAGTTGAGGATTACCTACATTTGTTTGTTTATTTCTCTCTCTTGGCACACTGTTTCCCCAGCCCTAATGGGAGAAATGCAACAAAACCAAACATTATAACCGAAGTAAAAATTGTATTGTTGTGTCAACAGACTTCCCAAATCCCAACCATAAAATATGTTTAAATAATTCATAGATAGTTCATAGAATAACAAGAGTTGGAAGGGCATCTAGTCCAATCCTTGCTCGAGCAGGAAAGTTTATTCCAAATATTAGCCTGTCCCTAGGATCTGAATGGAAGTAAACTGGAACTAAAGCAATTCATAGATCTGTCCTTCTAATCCTTAAATATATATATAAGTAGTTGTGTTTGTGATTAATAATAAAGCAGAAATTTCACACAGAGAAAGAAATGACGTCTAGAAAACATTTTTAAATAATTGCTTAGAATTGTCATTCATACAGAAGGCAAATTCTTATCCACTGTTCCCTACTCATAATAGTTGAATTGTTTTCTCAAAACAGATTCAAGAGTTTACAGTATCCAATCATTTGTTGATGTTTATTTCTTTTAAAAGATTTCACGATTTAAGCAAAATCTTGATGACAAACTAGTTCCTTCTGACTCGGGTATTATTTTTGAGACATTCCTTTTTTTCTGACATCTTTTTGTCAGTGAGGGCAAGAAACTTCAATGATGAAAGTTTAAAATACTAACAAGAGTGTATGGATTTTGGATCCATCCCAATGAAGGCCTGGCCAACACTAATGTGCACATTAGGCCTGTAGCCACAATCTCAATTCTGCCTCTCCCTTTTATAAATGTGTCATGTTCAGCATACAGGCAGTGGTGGGATTGAAATAATTTAACAACTGGTTCTCTGCCCTAATGACCAGCTGGGTAGGCGTGGCTGGATGATCATGTGACTAGGTGGAGCTCAGGCAACAGTAAGTCTGGGCGTACTGCCAAGAACCTTTAACTGTTCTATGGGTTAACTGAGAGGCAATTTCTGTAAGCAGGGCAATAAAGATTAGGCTAGAAACAAAACTAGAATGTTTCCTTCCTGCCTTCCTTACAGGATTAGCCCTGTAAAGTAGAAAAAAAGAAAAGGAGATTTCTTCCTACAACCAGTTCTCTGAACTGCTTAGAAAGTTAACAACCGGTTCTTGCGAATAGGTGCGAACCTGTTGAATCCCACCACTGGATACAGGTGAGCCAATGCCTGCTTGTCCAGGTGTGTGCTTGTGCAGGGCCTGTTGTGTTTCTCAGCATGCCACATGCCTGAGAATTTCTCAGATTAATACTCCTCGGCTAACTGAGAACCGGTGTTCTCTGTGTCTGCAGCAATAGCAGCTCTTTTTGCTCAGATAAAGAGGATATGTTTACTGGCCAAAAGGGCAGCTAAAACATCAGTGCATCTGAGGAGGAATGGAAGCTACAGATCTGCCAAACGTGTTTTCTGACCTTATTCTGTCCTACTGTCCTACTGAAAAATGGGGACTCCCTGGGTAGATATTTGAGGAGGTTGGAAACAAGGATGCCTCATCCCTAGATTGGTTTACAGGTAGTCCTTGATATACAACCTAATGGAACTTGCCCAGTATGGTTGTATGTCGTAATGGTCATAAAATGTGATTGACCCCAATTTTATGACCTCTTTGCAGTGGTCATTAAGAGAACATCATGGTTGTTAAGCAAACAATGGCTTGTTATGGGTGTGATTTTGCTGAAACCTGGAAGCAAGTGCTGCTTTTCAGCAAAATAATCATAAAATGTGATCACGTGACCACAGATCACTGCAAACGCCATAAATTGTGGCCTTCTTGCTGAATGTCCAAAGCTTAATAATGTGAACCATGGAGGGAGCTCAACCGTCAGAACTTTGAAAATTGTCATTCAGAAAATTGATTCTTGTCAAATAATGGCCTAATCATGATTTTTGTGGTCAAGTCACATAATCATTTATCCACACATCACTGAATATTTTTCTTCGCTTTCATCATGCAATTTTAATAATATCCCTTACTTATTTGATAGCAGCAAACTATTCTTCTTGCATTAATGTACCAAAAACTTCCTTGCCTATACATCTCCCCCCTGAAGGTGCAATTCAGATTTGCAGTGTGATTTTTATGAGGCAAAATAAAAATTGTATTCTTTCTCCCACACCGGTGTTCTCCACAAGGAGTTGGTTTGGATGACAATATTAATTGTGAACTGCCATAAACTCAGAAAGACATTTTTCTTGTAGACAAATACAATTTAATTTTGAGAGGAGAAACTAGTTAAGTCTGGAGTAAGGGTGGTGCCATCCTGAAGTTCATTACCAATGCTTTTGAATTGCGTTGTCCTCCAGGCCATTACTCAAGATAATAAGAAAGTGTATATTTGAATATTGTGAGTACCTGATGTCTCACTGTATCTGAGGAAAGCAATTCCTTTTCTTTTCTATTTACGTTTTAAAAAGAGAAACGGCTTTGTCACTGTGATAAAGAAATAAATTATTATTAATATAGTTTTAAATCAGAAAGCAAGACACCTTCGCTTTGCCTTTTTTTAAAGTTACATTTGGCTTGATGCAGGTAGCAGAATACTGAAAGGTATACATCTTCTAAGCAATATTCTTTGTACTGTGGGAAGTCTTTAGGGAAAAGAAATTCACCATTTGGTGTGTCAAAACAGTAAGCAAAAATACATTTCTGGGAACATTGTTGTTTCTTGGAATTTGGTTGTTCTGAACAAGTAAACGATTGTTTAGAGCACAAACCACCAACAAAGTTGCTTAAGTAAGAAATGGATGATAAAAGGTAAAATTCTGTAATAGTCGTAAATGTGAAAAGCATTCATAAGCCACTTTTTTTCAGTGCCGTTGTAACTTCGAATTGTCATTAAATGAATGGTTGTAAATCAAGGACTACCTGTATTTCCAGCCAGTGTATCTTATCCTTTTTTCCCCTCCCCAATGTTGCCCTTTTATGTCATTCTTGATACTCTGAAAAGGAATTATGGGAAAGTGTATGTGTATTTGTATGTATGATCAAGATCAAGTCAGGTACTCAAGATCAAGTGAGGTACTAATACCACTCTATAAAGCCTTAGTAAGACCACACCTAGAGTACTGCATCCAGTTTTGGTCACCACACTATAAAAAAGATGTTGAGGCTCTGGAAAGAGTGCAGAGAAGAGCAACCAGGATGATTAGGGGACTGGAGACTAAAACATATGAAGAACGGTTACAGGAACTGGGCATGGCTAGTCTAGTGAAGAGGAGGACCAGGGGAGACATGATAGCAATCTTCCAATATTTGAGAGGCTGCCACAGAGAGGAAGGTGCCAAGCTATTTTCTAAAGTGCCTGTAGGCCAGACAAGGAACAATGAATGGAAACTGAAATAAGGAGACATTTTCTGACAGTCTGAACAATCAATCAATGGAACAACTTGCTTTTGGACATTGTGGGAATTTCATCACTCGAGACTTTCAAGAAGATATTGGACTGCCATTTATCGGAAGTGGTGTAGGGTCTCCTGCCTGGGTGGGGAGTTGGACTAGATGACCTACAAGGTCCCTTCCAACTCTGCTAATCTGTATGTGAGAAAATGGTTGGCTGCAGATGGGCGATCAGTCGTAGATAGACACAGCACAAATACACATATGTATACATGAGAAATAGTTCATCTATTTTCTGCTGCCCTATTAGATTCCACTTTATTCCGAGGGTTTGGGGAAACTTTCAGACAAAGCTATAGTTGCGATTATATTAATGAATATCTTTAAGTGGATATTTGTATTCAACTTAATAAAAAATATTGTGTTCGCTTTTCCTTCTTTGAGGATTTGGTGATAACTTCATTAGTGGAGCATAGTTGTTTTTTTTAAAGTCAGAATTACAAGGTGATTGATGGGCATCCATTTTACTTGTACTGGTATATAAGTGAAGTGTTGGATTACGATTAGAACTATCCAAAGTCAAGTCTATCCTCAGCCATAGAAACAGATTGGATGGCTGGGCCTATCTCCTTCTCTGAGACCAGCCTAGCATGGATAAAATGAAAGGAGGTTGTTTTTAAATTGCCTTTTGCTTGTTGAGAAAAGATGGGATAAAGAAATAAACCCAGACCACCTTCACAACCATCTATAGCTTTTCTAGCTCCCCTCGCTTTAATTCAAGCCCAGGAAGTGACATAATGCGGGAACAATTTGCAGGAACCAGTTTTAATTGGGAAACAAAAGCATTCATGAAGGATGTGAATGATGGAAAAATATCACAAGAACACATGAAACATTGAGATGCCCTGCTAGAAGAAGGAAACACAACTTTTGGAAATTGGAAAGCAGTTTTCAGACCAATATTACTTTTAATGCAGAAAGGATGGTTGAGGAATATCTGTTTTACTATGTAATGTGCAGAACATAACTCTTTATATTAGAGTCCTAAAAAGTCCTAAAAAGAAGACCCTCATTTTATAAAACACGTGTTAAATCTGAACTGCTGTATTTATTTTTCTCTCTCTCTCTGTTCATGTGTGCAGTCAATTCAAATTATACCCAGTTGAACAGAGATGGAAATAATGACAGTTTTTTAAAAAATTGTGAATAAATAAATCAAAACATGCCAAAATGTGCCTTATAGAAAAAAGGCAACGCCATAATTTATTTCTGCATTCATCAACAATGTTTTGTCGAAGGAGGAATATATATTCAGTGTTGAGTTAATTTTTATTTAAAATGTCTTAATGAGTTCCTGGTAGTGGGAGAAAACATTTAGTAATGAAAGGACTTATTTGAAATGAAAGACTTGATGACATCTTTCAATTGATTGCCAACAGTATTTGATTAGACATATTTAGCATTTCAGTTTTCCTCTCCATTTAAAACTATAATGCTTCCCCTCCCTCCCAGTTGTTTTGTTTTATTTAATTTATCTTGAGAGGTTATGCAGATACTGTGAATGGATGATTTTTCTTGCCTGGCTCTGTGTGTGTCTTTTATTCCATAAGGAAGCTACTGATGTTTCTTTAAAAAACCCTCTGGCATTGTGATGTGCTTTGGTATGCTGGTAATGTACCAAGGAACCTTTGATACTTTTTAAATCAGTCATTTTCAAAGGTTCTAGAGAACCTTCTTTCACATCATGCTTGATGTCTGGTTTGGTCAGATAAATTTCATTTCAGCTAATAGCTACCTGCAGAGATCAGTTCCTTGCATGCTTTTTAAGTTTACTTGATATAATATGCTGGCCTATAATAGACAGCACATTGAAAAAAGTCAGAATGTTCTATAGTTCCAGCTTTTCACAAAGCAGCAACAATGAATTAGTGTGTACTGTTTATTTATACAAAAACACACACCTATCATAGTTTTAGTAGAAGAGAATATCAGGATTGAATTGTGGGATCTTCAATGCTCTTTGAGCTTGGCTATTTGCTTGCAAACATTTCATTACCTCACCAGGTAACGTCTTCAGGTGCAAAAGGTGAGGCTCTTTGCATCCTTCTGCCCTCTCTTGATGTTGCTGCCATTCACTATATCACAACACAAGTTTCAGTCATTGTAAACCGTTCTTGCTTTCACCACAATCCTACCTTACTTTAGACATTCATTCTTGTTGTTTAAACTTTTGACCCCCTCTTTTTTTCAGAATCTCATCAACTCCACCTGACCGCAACCTCTTCTCTATACATTCATTCTTTCCTCATATATTTGTTTTGCAGTTTGATTTTCATTCATTCCTTCTGTATGACCAAACTCTCCAACACATTTTCTTTCTTATCAATCAGTTTTATAGTCCATCTCTGCTCACTCAGCACTTGTTCATCATTGACCCTGCTGTATGTCTCTTTGTTTTACCATAAACTCAGAGAGAAAGATCAACTAGTACATTTATCAGCAATTGTAAACACCTCAGGGACTTTTTACTGAAAAAAATAATAAAAAACAAACATGATTTATGGATTTGATGATTAGAAAGCCTAGAGCAGAGCTGTCAAACTCGTGGCCCACGGGCCAGATACGTCATACTCTGGCAACACCCACATCCAGTTTAGCGAAGGGGAAAAAGTCACAATACATCATGTGACAACGTCATGACAGCACGAGTTTGACACCGTGAGCTAGATGATGGAATTTTTGATGTGACCTTGGAGAAAGAGCAAAATATATACTTATAACTGCTGCTCAGAAGACTGAAGGACACTTTCTTATACTTTATTTTTTGTTTTTCTTTCTTTTCTACTTCTTTTCCAACATTTTTTCACCATTCTATTACTGTTATCCCTTTCTCTTATCTTCATAATTATACTATAATTATTGCACGTGTATGTTTCTGTCTGTCTGTTTGTCTACCGCTCCTATTGCAGTCAGCAACCAACTTTTAATTCCATAATGAAAACCTATTCAATTCATAACTGTTTTAATCAAGAAATGTGCAATCGCTCCTCCCTTCACACCTACAACTTTATTGTAACCTTAGGAAGAGCCAAAACTGATCTGCTCATCCTCTGCCTGACATAGTCATGCTATAGATCCCATATTTTGCTCATGTCTTCTCGAGTGCCCTTTGAGTCAGCATTCTGACAACTATCTAATCAAGTGCATTTAACTATCCAATATGCCCCCCACTTTATTTTTTGGCATTCGCTCTTGCTATTTTCACTTTGTATTTGGAAGAAACATAGATGCAATATTCACACACGTATTAAATAAATTGCCCAGGTACTCCATAAGCAAACTACATCCATGTTTCTTT
>JAOYMU010000049.1:30930123-30941398 GCA_025802295.1 Psammodynastes pulverulentus
ACACACACACACACGCACACACACACACACAGATCTCTTTAAGAACTCTAAATTTCACCCTCCGAGTATGTTACATATGAACACTATAGAAACACAGGAAGCCTTTCTCTCATCCAAGGTAATTGTATTCCGTTGCAAAATATGTTATATTCAGCACGAAGGAAAGCTTTATTTTGCAATCCATTCACCCATATATTATTTATTTGTTACAACAGTGTTCATACCGCCAATTCAAATGATCTACCTGGCTTATAACCTGTACACATTGCAACACCCATAAAATCAACAAAAGCATTATAGAGTCCGTATTGTCTTCCATTAAATGCCCTGAATTAATCTGCTTTCTAAAAGATAAAAAGATGGGTGCTAGCCAGGCTGCAGTGGGCAAACTCTACATAAGAAGACTTCTTCTGAGAATGCTATTCTCCAATCCCAGTCATTCAACAATTGGTATTCATAGCATTCTCTATTAGTTTAATTATATAGGTCAAGGCAGATAAGAGAAGATAATGGAGAAGATAATAAGGACCCAAACAATATAACTTTTCATAGCTATCAAATAGTACCTTGAACTGGACCACAAATCCTATAAGCAGACAATGAAGCTATCACAGAATAAGCACCATTCTACTTTTGGGGAGGGCCCATGTATAATTAGATCCATCATAATAAAATAATTTAATTTGGTTGGGAGTGTGCAGAATGTTGATGTTCTGACTCAGCCTTAGCAGACACAAGAAACAGACTCCTAGTCCCGAAAAACTGCTCTTTATTTATCTCCTGTGAATTAATGGCATCCACACACCAAAAAGTCCAGGCAATAGTTCTTCAAAGCGTTAAATGCTGTAACAGACCTTATCAGTTCCTTGAGATAATTGCCAGACCGTGAGCTCCCAGCGTAAAACTGCAACTTAAGTTCTGGCAAACAGTCTCTGTGAGGCACGAAACACAATAAGCCAAATCTTCAGAACTCCGAACTGTTTTCTCGTACAACCACCACTCCCTTTTCTTCTATTTATTCCCCAGCCAGGGAGGGGCCATTCAGTGTCCACATGTGCCTTGCTTCCCGAGTCTACTTCTTGTCCGCAGTTGTTCTCCTCTTCTAACAGCTCTGTGCATACGCGTATCTTGAACAGGCCCCAGCTGTTCTTCCTCCCCATTTAGCTCAGCCTCCAAAGGCAGCTGCCTCTCCGGTAACTGGGAAATGTTGGACGGCCCTGGCTCTTTGTCTGATGCAGAACATCCATCAGAACCTTCCCCAGACTTCAGAGCTGGCCCAAGTTCCTCCCCAACCTCCTTATCATCTGAATCTGCCACCAGCTCTTTTGGCAGCTGACGAGCCACAACAGTTGAGATCTAAGATGTAATTCTGCAGGGTCAAATTTAATTTCATCACAGTGGTCACCAATTGGAGTTGTTTTGTCCTTCTAGGACAGCGGTGGGCAACTATGTCCCACTTTATGACCTGTGGACTTCAACTCCCAGAATTCCAGAGGTCGTAAAGTTGCCATTACTTGCCTACAGTCCTTCTCTTCTAGGAGAAGATAGACTAGAAATTACTTTTATACACCTTACTAGAATGGAATCCCGCACACAGACATGCACACACACACACACACACATTCTCTCTGTATTATCTCGCTTCTCTCTCTCTTTCTCTCTTATCCATGCAGTTTTATTACAACATATTTTAATTAGCCAAACAGGCTCCCAAACCACATTACAAGTAAGACTGGCTCTACTTTCAAATTTATAGTCTGCATTAGAAAATTCCAAGGAAAGAAAAGGGGTTGAAAAAGAGGAGGACATAAACTCAAGGGTCAGTCGTTAAAAGGCAGAGCTCTTATGACCAATTGAAAGGTCAACAGTTCAGGTCACTGATGGTCTGCCTGCCAACTAGGTGGCAGTTGGGGAGAACCGGAGGCAGCCGATGATTTAGCAGAGGTAATGGCTTTTTTCATATTTCTTTCTGCTGTGCAGCCTGGTGGAGTCACTGCCAGGGAGATCATATCTGATGGGAGCCAAAGGCAGCTGATCAATCAGGAAAGTGATGAAATAGCTCAGCTCCCTGTGCAGCTGGATGGTTGGCAGCCAGAACCCAGATGATGGTAAAAGAGCCTCAAGTAGGAAATGTCTCAGTTACCTTGCTGCTCTTTCTTCCCTCCAATCTGTAGCCAACACACAGAGAGGGAGGCAGGGAGGGAGAGGACAGGAGACATGGCTGCATTCAGCCTCACTGGAATTCCTGCATCCCCTTATTTGTGCCATAAATAGTTGTTGATGTAGTTATTGCTACATCAGAATTTTTAGCCTGGCGTGATTCCCATTGGGTTTCACAAAAGCAAAGTTTTGAATTAAGTTTGTGAATTAAGATTTTTTAAATTCTTCCTCTTCCTCACTTCAAATGAACAAGAAGGAGGAGAAAATGTTTCCTGTCTGAAAAATCCAGCAATCACAATATTCCTTTTCTACTCATTTTAGGATTGCTAATACCGACTTCAGTAGCTTTTCTTTTCTTTTCCTTTCTTTTTCCTCAATCAGAAATAAAGTAGGAGAAAATCAATTTTGAACAAGGCTGTGATTAGTCACTGAAAAAAAATAATTGAAATGACATTTTTAAGCTTTTAAGATTTACACATTAGATGGACCCTGAAATTATGCCATTTGTAATTTTTCCAGCCTAATAATTTTCTCTTGTTCCTGTTGCTAGAACTGTAGTTTCCTGTTACGTGAAACTAGTCTCACTCATACCAACTGATTTAGCATCTGTCTAAAGATAAACACATTTATGCTTGTTAAACTCAGCTAGAAGGCAGTTCTAGATTAGCTCTGCAGATTGGCTTCGAAATAAGCAGAATTCAGACCTAAAAAATTGAAGCAAATCCAATTTGGATAGTGCAGGATAGCACATTAAAGGGTAGAAGAGATTGAATTGGTCAGAATCCTGGATAGAATAGAGTCTAAACTATTCTTCTCACCTGTTGCTTCAGTTAGGTATGTATTTTGTTTTATTTTATTTTCTTGCATCAACAAAATAACATATATGTGGGAGATGTTCAAACTGAGCCTGAGGGAGGGGATCAAACGTGTCATCAGTCATGAGTCATGGGCATCCACAAGAGATTTAAGTCCAGCCCACTTTGAATGCTTTCTTAATTCCCACTCATTTCCCTTGACCGCTAGTAGCTCAGGTTCTTGTAGAGAGCTTAAGCTTGCAATAAACCTTTATACTCATTTGCATTGCCTGAATCTCTTGATTTCCCTGGCACTTGACATAATATATGATATTGAGAATTAATCACAATCAGCCCAGACATAAGAACTTTCATTGCTAGAAGGTCAAGCAAAGTACTCAGCCTTTTTGAATAGCAAGTGTCAGGTTGCTATTGGTGGGGCTACCTAGCCAGGTAATGGAATGTTCGCAAAAAAACCAACCAAACTCAAATAATTATTGAGAATTCAATAGTTTAATCCTGAGCTTCAGTACATATATTCTCTACTATTGGAATAGCAAGTCTGTATTGACTTCCTGAACAGCAAAAGAAGAAAGGGTCAATAAGTGTTTAAAGCAGGGGTCGGCAACCTTAAACCCACAAAGAGCCATTTGAACCCATTTCCCACAGAAAAGAAAACACCAGGAGCCACAAAATCTTCTCTGTGCTTGACTTATTTCCTGAACAGTCACAAAACTAGCATATGTAGTTCAATTATACATTCTCTTTTCTTCTGAAACTTTTCTTTTCTTGGATTTACCCATGGTTGGCCTACCGGGAGTTGAAAAGCTCTATAAATCTTTTGCCAGCGGGTGCCACAAACCAAAGATCCATCCCCTGCACCCATCAGTCCATCACATGGTCCAACCAAATCTTCGTCCCAACTGGAGACATCCTCCCAGTCACTCCCCTCCAGGTGCAGAGCAACTTGTCCTTGACTCTCTGAGAAAGAACGTTGTTATGTCTAGTCTTCTACTCCACTATGAAATCCCCCCTCCCAAATTCCCAGGCACTGAATGTGGCAACCTCGAAGCTCCCAAGAAAAAAAATGGCTTCCAAGGCTGACAATGAAGATGGAGAGGAAACCACCCCTATTCTGTAGCCTCTGCAATGGCAGTCCCTCAGCAAAGGGATGTGGAGAAAGCTTTTCCTTCTTCTTTTATTGTGAGAAGGTGATCTTATAGACTTACAATCCTCAGAGATATTGTAAAATTTGGCCAGGAGGGCTCTTGATTCATCCCTGTTGTAAAATGACTGGCTTCATCAGTCAATGGGTGATGTCTTATTCAATAGTCTTTGCCTTATGATATTGAAAGATAAATCAGGAAAGAGAACTTTGGTTAGGCTCTTCAATTCTCTGGATTTGATCTTGAAAACTGTATGTAATGTAATGTAATCTATTGGTCAAACCAAAAAGCAACTCAGCTCTTTCCAAGAACTGCCCAGCAGCTGCAGAGAGAACTGTACAATCCCTGGAAAAGATGTATCTGCTTTCAAGGAATTGTTGACCGATATTACATTCTCATTCCTTTGAAGCACATACAGGATACTGAACCCAAAGCGGGTCTGATGAAGTTACTAAATTTATCAAGGAAGCACTATAGATTTTGAATACTTAGACTTCAGTAAGGCATTTGTTAAAGTTGACCACAGTCTACTTCTTGGTAAGATAGAACAATGAAGGATAGACAGTACCACCACCAGATGGATTTGCAGTTGGCTAACCAACCACACAGAGTGTGTGGTTCTCAATGGAACTACATCTACATGGAGGGAAGCATGCAGTGGGGCACCTCAAGGTTCTGTCATGTGTTTAGTGCTCTTCAATATCTTCATAAATGATCTAGACCAGAGGCCCCCAACCTATAGACAGTTATATAGGCAAAGGTTTTTCTGCAGACAGAGGGGGGTATGATTTTGCGTGCTGCCTACATCCCGCGGATGTGGCTTCGCTTGTTTTCATGGCCCAGTTTCTGGCATGCCGCGAACCTGTCCAGGTCCACAGACTAGGGATTGGGGACCCCTGATCTAGATAAGGGGATAGATGGGGAGCACATCAAATTTGCAGACAGAGCCAAGCTGGAGGGAATTACTAACATTTTGGAAGGTAGACTCAAAATTAAGAAACATTTCTGGAAATTGTCTCCAATCCCTGCAACTACACGGTCAACTTTATAGTCTCCTTTGGATAATTAGAATGGAGAAATAGAAACTATTTGGGTGCTTTTTTCTCTCTGCTCTAAAACCCCTCAGTTCATATTATTGTTGTTAGTTGCAAAATTAAGTTCGACCCATTGCCATCCCATGGACAACCCTTTTGGTACTGTCCATGGGGTTTTCATGGCAAAGATATTGGAGTGGGTTGCATTTCCTTCTCCAGTAGATCACATTTTGTCAGAACTCTCTGCTATGACCTGCCCATCTTGGGTGGCCCTGCAAGGCATAGCTCATAGCTTCACTGAGCTACGCAAGCCCCTTCGCCACGACAAGGTAGTAATCCAGTTCATATTAGGCTCTTCTTTGTGACCTTTGTTCATTGGATGCATGTCAAATGGGCAGTTGATGATCAAAGGCCAGCAGAATGATCACATGCCTTCATCCAGAACTTCTGTCCAGATAATGTCTTGATTAAGGATGGCGCTAACTTGATACTGGCAGGTGATTTCTCCCCCCCCCCCCCATATGACTTTGTTTTTACCATTGTGGACTGAATAACACCCAAGAATGCAGAATGAGAATGGCAAAATCATTGATTTTGACCAGTTTCTGCGTGTTCTGCTATTCGAAGCCTTCACTTTAGAAGAGCTTAACAGAAAGAAAAATATGCATGTGTGGGAAGGGGGGAGACTATATTTTCACTGTTCATTTTGAAGTCTCTTCTCTCAGACTGAAGGAAGGTAGAGTGAAACTAAACTGAAGGAATGTTAGGTGATGTAATGTGAAATTTAAATCCTTTAATCCCAAATAATTGTTATAAATAAGGAAAATAATCTCCCTTTCTGTCATAATGTTAAAAAGCTTCCTTAGAGTCCAGGAAAAAGACCTTTTGTTAACAAAGAGCACTTGAATCTAACTTTTTCATTAATACTGAAATATTTCAGCTAAAATTAATTAATCCCTGCATGATGTTTTTATCCACAATCAAAAACAAGAGTGGAGGCCTGCAGAATCAGCTGAGGGTGCTATTTACTTGATGCTCTGTAGCCTGCAACGTACAGATTAGACCTTCTTAAAATTTCCACAGCTAACTACCGCTACTTGGCTAAAAAGATCAGAATGCAACTTAGGAATTGCTGTTTCAGCTGCATGAATGCAATACAAGAGAGTTGTCCGGAGCCTCATCAAATCAGATTAATCAGAAGGATCTAGCCCTAGGCCTTGATTTCTATTTTTTAAAAAAATGGCATTTCAAGTTGGAGTCGAATTTTTATTACTTGCTGAAGTCAGCACCTGTGTAATTGCTGCTAAAGTGCATCTTTTAAGAAAGAAAGCATTGATAGGTCTGTCTGTAGTCTGCTGGTCTTTATAGTTCTCCCTACCTACCTTCTACAAGCTGCAAAGCCTTCTAATGGTGGGAAAGCTATAAAGGGTAACTTAGAGGTATTTTATTTCCGAAAATGGCCTCATCATATTTCCTACTTAGCACGATTTGCTAATTCTGAAACTCTCCACGGGAGTTGATATTATTCAACCAGGAAGGGAAAGTGAGTATTTCATCTGTGCTTTCATGCTAACTTACTTAATGGGTTATAATTAACTACAATAATCCAGCAGGAGAAGAATGTTCTCTAGCTAAACCCAAGTCACAAAACTACAAGATTTGTGGAAAGAGTGAACTATGAGTATGAACATTCTGATTTATCATTTTCTATGTGGATTGCATGATTTATACACCTCTAACCTATCTGCCATATTTTGCCGCCCCCCCCCAACTAAATAATTTCATTTTTTTTCTCATAGAAGAGTTGCCGCAGCTCAGTGGCGGGTAACTTTTGATTTACTTTCCTCTAATCTCTAATTACAAGTAATCCTTACAACAGTTCAAAGTGACCCTTCAAAGTTACAAGAGCACTGAAAAAAATGACACATGGCCATTTTTCATATGACCGTCGCAGCATCCCCATGGTCACGTGATCAAAATTCAGAAGCTTGTCAACTGACTCATATTTATGATGGTTGTAGTGTCCCGGGGTCATGTGATCACGTTTTAGGGACTTCTAACAAGCAAAGTCAATAGGGAAGTGAGATTCACTTAACAACCATGTTAATAGCTTAACACTTACAGTGATTCACTTAACAAAAAGTGGCAAGGCAGGTTGTAAGATGGGAAAAAATACACTTACCAAAGTCTCACTTAACAACATAAACTTTGGGCTCAATTGTGGTCATAAGTTGAGGGCTACCTGTATCTTACTTTGGATATGTGATGTGAAAGCCAGCTTTCTAAAGAAGTCAATTAATGCTGGGAAATAAGCAGCAAAGTGGATGGGCTTAATTGCAGTGACGATGGCCACACCCTTGGAATCTCTGAAGGACAGGTTGGGAACAGATCCCCCTGGAAAAAGAATCAACCTATGTGATTGTTAAAAGTTGGCAATGACTTGAGGTCACATAGTTACAATCCTCTGATCACAGTTGCTCAAAAATTGTCACACAGGTTGTAAAAATCTTGTGGTATGGAACTGGCAGGCATGACAGATCAGTTCTACATGTGAAGGTCCAATTAAACATTTATTGCTAATCACACCTATGCACAGGAATCTACTTAACTAACAATTAGCACCTACTTGGAGTTAGATAAGGGTCAACAGAATTCAAGGGAAATTGGACTTAGTTCACTTGTGACTATGTAGGGCATGGGTGTCAAACTCGCCACATCATGTTGCCATCACATGATGTGATGTGATGTGACATTTTCCCCATTCGCTGGGGTGAGCATGGCCTGCACATGACGCATCTGGCCCCTGGACGGCCAGTTTGACACCCCTGATGTAGGGATTCTAGGCTGATTCCTCTTTTAACTGCACCTCAGGTTCCACCAGGGGGACTTGGTAAAACTGTAGTGCAAGTCTATTACAATTTAAAACACTAAGAATTCCCTTCCATTAGCCCCTTAAATCAAGGAAAAAAATGTTTGATATCATCCCTCTTCTTATTGTTTCCTTCAGAATTTTCAAAGAAAGAAAGAAAGAAAGAAAGAAAGAAAGAAAGAAAGAAAGAAAGAAAGAAAGAAAGAAAGAAAGAAAGAAAGAAAATAAAATGAAAAAAAACAAATGGTTTCCAGCCACCCAAATGTTGCTCTGGATCAGGGCTCTCCAACCTTGGCAACTTTAAGTCTTGTAGACTTCAGTTGAAGTCCACAAGTCTTAAAGTTGCCAACGTTGGAGACCCCTGCTTTGGATGATTTCAATTGCCTTTTCCATATTTTTTCTAGCTTTGCAATAATCAATTTAAATTTTTTATTTGTACTAGCAGTATGGATTTAAAGAAGGGATTCATGATATTCATACATTTTGTGTGGTTTTATTTATTTTACTACCACCCCTGCATAGAGTTTATCATTTTAACACAGTTTACACACTGGATTAATATTTTCATAGGACCTGACATCGGAACTTCAGGATTCTTTCCTGATTTCTCCCACAATAAAAATCCATTTTGGAACCCAGGTTGACCATCCATATTTTTGTGGAGCTTGGGTTGATCCCCCCCCCCCCCCAATCCATCTTATGTCATGTCTATTTACTTCAGTCATTCAGATTCTCTTCCTGAAGATATATCATTACATACAAATATTTGATATTTTTGCACTGAAGACAAATGGAAAGAATTTGTTCAATCTCACTGAGTTCTTCTCTTTCTTTAATATCCATTTGCTTTTATTTTCATCCAAGAATTTCTCTACTACATTTGATATAGTATTGCTCCTTTGCTGGATTTAATAGTCTTAAGGATATGCTCCTCAAAATCCCCTTTTATATCATTATACCATTCAAGTAATATTTGTTCTTCTCCTTTCCCTTGTTTCAATACAGCTTTCTTCTCTTTAATAGCTAGCTCCTTTAATGTAGCTCGTTGACCATTTTAGTGACCTCTTGAAATTTATGCAAATGTGCATAAATTGTATTATTGTGGATTTAAATAATTCCAAGTATTCTGGAGAGATCTGACCTTGTTGGTTCTCTCTTTCAACTTACATTTTACCAAGTCTCTCGTTTGAAAGAAGATACCTCCTTCAAGTCAAATAGAATTGTAATGGCCTTCATTGCAATTTTCATCCTGCATATAAAATAATTTCGGTTTCTAAATAGTCATTGCTTCTAATCAGTTTAACAATACTTATATCTCAAAAAGGTACGGGCACCATTTACAGTTAAATCTAGGATTGCCTGCTCAGTCAGTTTTATGATTAACCATGCTACTGCAGAGTTTCTTAAATATTTTTAACAAATTAATTTTACAACAAATGGAAAAAATAGGTAGAAAGTATTTTTTAGTGTTAATGGACATTATAAAAATCAACCTGAAATTCCTATGATCGTATCAGACCAACAGAACAGATCAGTGCTGTCAAATTCACAGCCTGTGGGCTGGATGCGTCACGCGCTGGCCACACCCATGCTTGATTTAGCAAAGGGGTAAAAAGTCATGATATGTCACATGATGCCACGAGTTTGACATTCCTGGAATAGATCCATTAAAATAGTAATTACATTGGATTTTAACAGTTCTTTGCCTTTGATTAATGAGATAAACAGACAGATACGCATGCTGCAAATTCTTGCCTGGTTTTGCCTATAATCCAATTTTGCCAATTAAAAAAAAAAGGTTTTCTGATGTTTAATAAATAAACACCAAGCTACATTTTATGTTAGTTATATTGAATTTCAGGTACGCTCGCTCTGATCTGAACATAGTGATTGACTGGAGCTGCACTGGTTACAAATTACACTGGAAATTACCTGTAGTATTTTTACAACAACCCTTAACACATTCATTCTTCCTTCATATATTGGGTTTGTGACTTGATCTTCATTCAAGTAACTTCTTTTGTCCTGAATCACTCATTATTGTAATCAATCCACATACATTCAGCATCCAATCATCCTGGATCCTGTCTCTGCTTCTTTTATCGCCTACTCTTCATAAGTATCATTTCTCATTGTGTACAACTGACATTTATGTTTCTCTTGACTTATCCACCCAACGTCTTTATGTAGCAGAAAGCAGAACAACATTTTTCCACCCACACATTTTCATTTATTTTGATAAACACTCATACCGTGCAACCAATCACCTACCATTGATTCTCTATTTTTAATTACATTTACCATTCCTTTTTCCATTTTAATAATTTCTCCATCCAGGTTTCCATTTTAATAAACGTTTTAGTAAAATGTACAAAACCATCTCCTCTTCTTGTTTTTCAACATCTGAATTTAACTTTTTCCTGTCAAATATACAACCACCTTGACTTTTGATACATCAACCTTCAAATTCATATTCCTAGTCACAGTGTACCGCCTATCTAATATTTGCAGCAAATCACTGAATATCTCATCCAACAATGCAAATTATCTACATTCAAAGAGTAGTCTCTTCCAACTTCACAAGCCCGTGATTCTCGCATCCATCTATTTCTCAATGGTCTGCTGAAGAGCAAAAATCTGGCTTGCAAATTTTCTGCCTGTCAGAAAACCAGACTCCACTTCCACATTTTGCACATTGTCACTTTCGGCAGCCTTTCAATCAGAATTCTGCCTTGACCTTCTCAGGCACACTTAAACTAATTCCGCTCACTCATATATACAGTGTGTATGTATGTGTGTGCGTGCGTGCGTGTGTGTTTATGTATGTATATCTATGTGTGTGTGTGTGTGTGTGTGTGTGTGTGTGTGTATACTATTACTATCAATCTTCTCATCATTCCTATCACCCATCTCCTTCCACTTATGACTGTATGACTGTAACTTGTTGTTTGTATCCTTACGATTTATATTGATTGTTTCCTTGTATGATTTGATTGCTTAATTTTACCCTATGACTATCACTATGACCCTATGACTATCATTAAGTGTTGAACATGTACATTGAGAGCTTATGCACCAAAGACAAATTCCTTGTGTGTCCAATCACATTTGGCCAATAAAGAATGTATGCATGTGTATATATATGCACTGAATATATGAATGAGAATATATATATCTGCTGAAGGGGAAGAGAACCTGTGGCCTAGAGGTTAATACAACTGCCTACGATGCAGGTGACCCAGGTTCAAATCC
>JAOYMU010000049.1:31429555-31440271 GCA_025802295.1 Psammodynastes pulverulentus
TCACGTGCCGCGTCTCGACCAATCGCGCGCTTTTACTTCCGGGTTTTTTTCGCGCGCGACGGGGGGAGCGCAGGGGGAGCGTTCCGGCACCTTTTGGTGCCGAAAAAAAGCGCTGGTGAGAACAACCAACCAATGGAACAGTTTGCCCTCAGAAGTTGTGGGAGCATGTTCACTTGAGACCTTCAAGAAGAAATTGGACTGCCACTTGTCAGAAATGGTGTAGGGTCTTCTGCTTGGGCGGGGAGTTGGACTAGATGACCTACAAGGTCCCTTCCAACTCTGATTATCTGTTATCTGATTTCCAACCAAGTTGGTGTCAACTCTTAGCAGCCATAGGGCTAGATTCTCTCCAGAAAGATTCAGTATGGTAAATGGATTCCCCATATCAATGAATACACCTCGTTTCCAGGTAGGTTGCCCAAAATTTTGGAAAGACCTCTTGATTCGTTTGGTCACGTGAATCTGATCTCATGAAAGAGATACTTGGCCTCATTACCTGGCTTCCTTCCCTCTATTTTACTGCCCTGCTTTCATGCGTTGAAAATGAGATAATCTACAACAGAAAGCCACCCACTCCCTTATCGTTCTCAGCCTGGCACAATAAACATTCTTCTTGCTAACACCAAAAGGCGTTTTCTTGGAATCCAAAATAAAGCCTCTTTGCTATTACTTTCCCACCTCCAATACACAGAGACTGATGAGATTCTTTCTTTATTAAAAGCACTATCATTCAAGCACAATTACAAGATCTCAGGATGCAATCCAGGACAAAACCATTAAAATCTCAGAAAGCAAGCAGAGATTTTATAAAGTCAGCCAAGGCTTTGTTTAACAATTAACTGAGCTTGCTGCTGAATTAGGTTTTCAATCAGCTTAATATTGTTTTACTGATGTATTGTATTGTCAGTTGTGTTTTTATCAAGTTTTTTAATAACACTTATACGTTTTATTAAGGGTACTTAATTTTTTTTTATCCTAATCTTTAAGAACACCCTCCCACCACAACTATTTTTTCTTTCATTTGTTTGGTTACTTGTGACATTTATGTGTTCTTATATTAGTCTCCCACCTTTTTATTGAGACTTTAAAATAGCATACATCAAAGTCTCCCATGATTTAATTTTATACCAAAGACATGGTAAAGTTCAGAGGTTTCACAGAACGGGTTCAGAAAAGTTTCCAGTCAGTTGCACATGTTTTCAGATGGCACTTAAAACAGGATCTTCCTAGTGCAAGTCCTACATCTTGCAATAGGCAAAATTGCTGTTCCAAATGCCTCAAATATTATCCATGGATAACATCTTCCTCTTCTTTGTACCTTGACAACCAAGTATTGAGTTGTCTAATGACTTACACACAATGCTTCTAATTCTGCTGAACACTTAATTTCTACAATTCTATCTAAATGTATTACCCATGTACTATGGCTGTATTAATTTTATCCTTCTCATCTGTTCCACTACCTTCTCTATTGGTATCATTATTATGATTATTAACCTTAGTTATTATGATTATTATTACAGTGTCCTTTTTGAATGTACACTAAAAGTTTAGCCACCAGAGACAAACTCCTGGTGGGTCTAATCACACTTGGCCAATAAAGTATTCTATTTGTCTCGTTTCTAGAAAGCCAATCCCCTTTTAAGAGAGTGGTTGTATTTGAACAAGAGCCACGATGGTGCAGAAAATAGAGTGCAACAATTGCAGGCTACTTCTGCTTACAGCCAGCTGCCTGCAATTTGGCAATTTGGCAATTTGGCAGTTCGAATCTCACCAGACTCAAGGTTGACTCAGCAGCCTTCCATCCTTCCAAGGTGGCTAAAATGAGGACCCAAATTGAGGGGCCATATGCTGATTCTGTAAACCGCTTAGAGAGGGCTGTAAAGCAGTATATAGCAATAGCAATAGCACAGACTTCTATACGCTTTATAGTGCTTTAACTCTAAATGCTATTGCTATTGTTAACATATCTTGCCACAGTCTATTTTCTTACAATTTAGAACAGTGTTTTTTAACCTTGGCAGTTTTAAGATAGATGGAAGTCCACAAATGCTGGCTGGAAAATTCTGGGAATTGAAGTCCACAAATTTTAAAGTTGCCAAGTTTGGAAAACACGAATTTAGCCAATTAATTGATCAATTTCAAATGCTTCTATACCACTTCTCTGCATTCCTTTCTGCTAAAATATTAGCAGTCCTTGGAACCCTATTTGGTTAGCCATTGGCTATGAAAATACAGCCTGCAAATGAAAGTGGCCTCTCTCAGTTACAGGCCCTTGGCTTCGAAGCACCCATAATTCTCCTGTCATGCCACAGCATTAACTCCAATGCGCTCTCTTTTCTAAGGTTAGCCTCCCTGTTTACACCCACGCAGGGAGCAAGTAGATAATTCTTGCTCTTTTTATTTCTCCCTAGCCTGTCTGATATCTGAAACATGCACTGTTGTGATGTGAACTTTTCCTCCTTCGCCGAGGCCCTCACTTTAGATTTCTTGGCTGAAGGCTAAAATTTGTTTCAAGCAAAGATCAAAATAAGAAGATGGCGTCATCCGTTGAACTCATCTCTCTGTGAAAAAGAATTGTTGTGGTTTAAGGCAGATTTTCAAGGTGATTATCGTTTCTAATTTACCGATTCCCCCTCCTCAAAAATATTAAGAACCATTCAATCTATACACTGTGTTTAGCATTAATTTAATAGTGCAAACTATGCATATTTAAACTGCTAGTTAGAGGGGGAATGCTTGTTTTAATTGATTGGGGGGGGAAGCATTTCTGCTTACCGGTTTTACTTGGCTTAATTGGTGTCTGCAAATTAGATCCAGATTGGTGGAGCTATCACACAAATATTTCCTTAGAAGTATATCTTTCTGAGTCCAGCTGGGAATTAATCCTATATAAATTGGTTAACATTGTTGATATGACTCCTATTGAAATAATGGATAAATTGTCTCTATAAAGCCAATGAAACATTCAGTTTAATCTGAATCCAACCTAGTGTTTCTCAACTTTGGCAATTTTAAGATATGTGGATTTCAACTCCCCAAATTCCCCAGCCAACACCAATAGGGAAACCAGATTCACTTACCAACTGTGTTACTAACTTACCAACTGCAGTTATTCACTTAACAACTGTGGCAAGAAAAGTGGTAAAATGGGGCAATACTCACTTAACAAATGCTTCACTTAGCAACAAAAATGCAGGGTTCAATTGTGGTCATAAGTGAAGAACTACCTGTACATCCTTCATGTGTACAATAGTTTTGTATTTACTGTTTTGTTGAGAAACATAGAAGGAAATGTCCTTCACTAAAATACATTAAGGCTACTCTGAGTTGACAACTACAGTTTTCTTTGCTTCAAATTATGGAAAAGTGAAATGTAGTCGTACAGCCTAAGGAGGACCTGGGTCTGTAAAGTGAATGCTTAAGAGGTACTGATTAATTACAGTCTACTTTAGGAGCACTCTAGTCCCAGTTGAGCTTCTCCATTTTGAGGTCTCATGCCACTGATTGTATTTTCCCACTGAAAAGTGCCTTTGCCCTGGTCCCTACCCTGAAATATTTATTTATTTTATTTATTTGTCAAGCATGCATTGGATAATAGTTATAAGTATAAACATAAAACATTATGAATATATGAGATGAATACGAATAAGAGAAAACATTAGGACAGGGATAGTAGACATGTTGGTGCACTTATGGATGCCCCTTACAGACCTCTTAGGAAAGGGGTGAGGTCAATAGGAGACAGTCTTAGGTTGAAGTTTTGGGGGTTTGTGGAAGAGACCACAGAGTCAGGTAGTATATTCCAGACATTAACCATTCTATTGCTGAAGTCGTATTTCCTGCAATCAAGTTTGGTACAGTTTACCTTGAGTTTAAATCTATTGTGTGCTCTTGTATTGTTGTGGTCGAAGCTGAAATAGTCATTGACAGGTAGTAAGTACATTGCAATAGATAATTTTATGTACTACACTTAGGTTGGATCGAAGGCGGCATAGTTCTAGGTTGTCTAAGCCCATAGTCTATAGCTAGAAAATTCTTCAGACCACAATAGCCTTCCCAATTTTAGGTTCTCTTATGACACCAGTTGCTGTCCTTCTAGGACAGCATTTCTCAGTCATGACAACTCAATGTCGTGTGGACTTTAATTCCCAGAATTCTCCAGCCAGCATGCTGGCTGGGGAATTGTGGGAATTGAAGTTCATACAACTTCAAGTTGACAAAGGTAAGAAATAGTGGCCTAGGATACTCGGGTACATTGGCTGGGGAGGATGGATTATAAGACCTGATCAATCAAGACAAAAAGGAAAGTTACTCCTGATAGCAGTAACTTTAAATATTAGTCTGGAGGAGGAGGAGGAGGAAGAGGAAGAGGAAGAGGAAGAGGAAGAAGAAAATTTCCCACTGAAGACCGTAAGTTCAGGACTAAAAAAATGTAGATATGGATATATATGTTGAGATGCTGGGTAATTTTAGGCACTAGAATTCCTTTAGTTATAAACCTCAAATAACATTTTTTGGTCCTGGCTTCCATCACTATCAAGAAGATCATTAATATTCCATGTGCTTGTACTCCTAATTTCTTGGAATAAAAACATTTGCTAGCCTTGATTAAGAAGAACAATCTTGAGCATCAGCTGTTTCTCATTTTAACTAACTTAAATTATAGCAAGCTCATGGCTAGGGAAATGTATTAATGAACAAAAAGATAACATATTTATAATTAGAAAAAAATACTAAATTAGCACTGTAATCATACGAACATCTCCCTGCTTAATTCTGCCACATAATGTGCAATTTTTGTTTCAAAAGATTAAGACAGGATGCTGCACAACCAGAATTAATCCTAAAAGGCTTGGCAGGGAGATATAATTTTAATGATTATTTATTGCTGCCCTTTTACCTGCCTTTCTCTCTGTGATCATCCCTGAAGCCCTTGACTTTTGACCTTAGACCTAATGCTGTCCACATCCTATGTGATGGATGCCTGTTTCCATTTATCTTTCTAAATTTGAAGACAGATTTCTAACTTGGAGTTTTTTTCTCCAGACGTCTGACTTAAAAATTTGTAGAAAAATTGATCAAATGTTTTAGAGATAGGAAAGTGCCAAAATATTTTTTGCAGATCTACAAAATGCACCTGAGTTGGCCTGGGGCTTTTCATCCAGAGACTGTACAGTTAGTCCTTGACTTATGACCACAGTCGAACCCAACATTTCTGTTGCTAAGTGAAACATTTGTTAAGTGTGTTTTGGCCCATTTTACAAACTTCCTCCTCACAGTTGTTAAGTGAATCACTGCAGTTATTAAATTAGTAACATGGTTGTCAAGTGAATTTGACTTCCCCATTGACTTTGCTTGTCACAAAAGATGATCACATAACCCCGGGACACTGCAACCGTTATATGTACGAGGGTCATTCAATAAATAAGGTGCATTTTTCGGTATAAGGACTTTTCATACAGATAAAAGCTTACTTTTTTATTTTTTGTTTGTTTTATTGTTTTTTTCACATGGAGTTACATTTCTTTTGCAGATTAAAAAAAAAACTTTGCAAGTTTGGGCGATTAACAAAGATGGCCGACCAAGAAGCATGCTCCAGGATTGACCAGCGGTCAGTTCTCAAGTTTTTGGTTGCTGAAGGGTGCAAACCCGTTGAAATTCATAGGAGAATGTCTACAAAGTGGGCTAAATTGTTTAAAGAAGGACGGAGCAGTGTTGAGGATAAAGGCAAGCCTGGGAGGCCTACAGAAGTGAGGTCTCCTGAGGGGATCGAATCAATCAATGACCTCATTCAGTCTCACAGAAGGGTGACAGTGCTCCGTCCTTCTTTAGACAATTTAGCCCACTTGTAGACATTTTTTTGGCTGAAACATGTGGCACCATACACAGTTGACATTCTCGTATGAATTTCAACGGGTTTACACCCTTCAGCAACCAAAAACTTGAGAACTGACCGCTTCTTGGTCAGCCATCTTTGTTAATCGCCAAAACTTGCAAAGTTTTTTTTTTAATCTGCAAAAGAAATTAACTCCATGTGAAAAAACAGTAAAATAAATAAAAAATAAAAAAGTAAGGTTCTATCTGTATTAAAAGTCCCTATACCGAAAAATTCACCTTATTTATTGAATGATCCTCGTATATGAGTCAGTTGCCAAGGATCTGAACTTAGATCGTGTGACCATGGGAGTGTTGCTGTGGGCAACATTGTGTGAAAAGTCACTTTTTTCAGGGCCATTGTAACTTCAAACGATCACTAAACCAATTGTTGTAAGTCGAGGACTACCTGTATGTACCACATGACTTTCTGCGGTGATTTTATGTCATTATCTGTCCAAGAACAGAGTTTCAGAAAAAGTTGTGAGGAATTTTTTATAAATAAAGACGTAGGTAGGTAGGTAGGTAGGTAGGTAGGTAGGTAGGTAGGTAGGTAATAGATAGACAGACAGACAGGCAGGCAGGCAGACAAACAAATAGTAAGAATTTTAAACATGAAGGTGGATTTTTGAACACAGGCAGACATCCCTGTGTGTAGTTGGATGTGCTGACAACAAAACACCAACTTCATTCCCAAAGAAATCTATAACACAATTGTTTTATATCCCTTGCTTGGAGGTGGGACAGGATATAAAGGGAGCCTTCACATTTGGTTCAGTCTAGCATTGAGACTCTTTAAAACTAAAGAGAACCTAGCCCTATTAACCATCTTATTGCTCCATTTCCTCAGTTCAATACTGCATGTTATTTTGATACACCATATTTATATGTTCAGATACTTAATATTGTATTATACAGATTCCTTAGAATAGTAAATCTAGGTAAGAGAGGGAGAAAAAGAAAGTGGATATTTTATCAGCATTAATTATATTTTGAATGTTATTGTTACAAGCCTTGTAATCAATCGTTTGACTTTCTTCAAAATTAAATATAATGAATATATTGTAAACTAAAAAAATTAAAGAGCACATATCAGGATTTCATCTCTTTTTTTACAATAACATTGTAGTGGGAATTTCAGGATGTCCAGCTTGTCAGCCCTGCACAAATAATTGATTATATCTTTCAAATGCCTTATTTTGGCAATGTCAAAGAGAGCAAAGCAAAATTTTCATCCTTGAGAATTATAAAATCAGAAAAAAAGATCCCAGGTAAAGTACTTCTTTAAGTGGATGCCTTCTGCAGTTAATAGAAACTTACTATTTTCACAGCATTTAAAAACATAACACAATTTCCCCATTTTCTACTGTCTGGGGATTTTTTTCTGCTCCCTCCCTTCCCACACAGACTGTGAATTTCTCAGGGCCAGCTTGAGAAGCACAAATGTGAAGAAAAAAAAGGCCCAGATTTTATCTTGCATTCTTCCAGAAGTTTCACATTGGTTCAGAGTCATAATATTCCGCCTGTCGGGTTTTGTTTTGGTTTTTTTGGTTATTTTTCTGCCCATCTTCATTCAAGACGTTTGCCAACAAATTTCTGCCCTTTCACTCCACACAGCTGATTCCAGTCAAGGCCTCCATGAGCCCCAAGAATGAGATTTCAAATCAGAGTGAGAACAGGCTGTGTTTTGCTATCTGCTTATCAGAGCAGCTTTGGAAGAGAAAAACTCCTCACCCAGAAAGATAGTTGGATGTTTTAGATTTCAATACCCGTTCCCAGGACAGATCTGAGACATGGTGCCCTAGCCAAAGGACAAGATAGCGCCTCTCTATCTTGTTTTGACGTCCTAGACTTCAAGGCTGGCTGGGCAGCTGCATTGGATGCCTCCCAGGCAAGGTGAAAGAATCTTCCAGCAGCAAAGAGAAGATGAGTTTTAGGAAGTACACCTTGCATGGCATCAAAAGTGTTTCCATTTGTGCATCCCTTCACCTGGTCACCTGTGCACAGGCACAGTATTTGCCCAAATCTTCCAGCCCAGTCTTTCCTACCATACCTCTTACAGGCATTTGTGGGAGGACAACAAGGTGAATTGGCTGGAAAAGAGCAAGTAAGGTAAGTGCTTCTGAAACACCACTTCCAAAGTTTAGGGATATTTTTATATCCATTTATATACTTCAGGTGCATGTGTAGAACCAACCCCAAAACCAGACAATCCGTTTGTGGCTTATAGCACCTTGGGGCACCTCAGTGACAAGTACTTTAGTGTAGTGCAACAAATGAAGCAGAGGTGTCTGCAAGACAGAGGGCTCAAAAAAGTCAAGATGGCACTCACAATCCATCCCATTCCATCTTTTTTTTTCATGCAACACATGTAGAAAAGGGGGAAGCTTTGATGCATGGTTGTGGCCAACTTGACTTTTTTGACCCCATCCAGAGACAAAGCTTGTAATGCTCTGTAGCACATCTGTCATGGGTTTCCCTGTGTTCCAATGCTTAAAAGCAATATTTCTCAACCTCAACAATTTTAAGATGTGTGGACTTCAACTTCCAGAATTCCCCAGGCAACTGTCTTAAGCTGTCTAAACCAGAAATGCTGGCTAAGAGAATACCAGTTTGAAGTGTGCTCACTCACTGAAGTATCTGTGAGCAATAAAATTTCTTATTCTATTTTTCTCGTCCCTCTTTCTACTTTTATCCAGGTCAATTTCTTTTGTAAATCTCAAAACCATTAGCATTTCCACCATAGCATGAACTTCTCTAGAGGACTAGGCCTACGATTTCTGATTATAAAATATATCCAAACAGAACTGCGACAATTACGTCCCTCCAGCTGTTACTTCAGTAACAGTCTATATATCCAGATCTGGACTTTCTACTTTTCTTCGGGATGGGTTAGCCTTCCCCCAGGTAGAGTTGCATGCCACTTGAGAGTCATCTTGGATTTTTAGCTCCTGGTTAATGAACAGGTGGTAGTTGTGGGGTTTTGAACAACTTCATCCAGTGCACTAATAGCATCCAATTGTGGATGAGGAGGACCTGCACATGGTCACTCAAAGTTTGGTCACCTTTCTCTTGGCCTACTGAAACAGTCAGTGTCAAACTGTCCTTAAAGTTGGTCCAGAATGCAGCAACATAGATAGTGATGGACTTCAGGAAACCCATGTTACAGCTCTACTTTATGATCTGCACTGTCTTTCTTTTGTCTTCCAGGTGCAATTCAAGTGCTAGTCATTATCTATAAAGTCTTTCATGGCACAGAGTCAGATTATTTGAGAGATCTCCCGTTTCTGATTTTATCTGCCCATCTGATGATATTCAATGTAACGGACACTCTTGAGGCTCCCTTTATGAAACGAAGTCCTCTGATGGGATCCAAGAGCCATGTCCTTCAGAACAGCATGCCCCAAGAGGTGTGGATGCCCCAACTCTGTTGGCCTTATGTATGGTTTGGGTTTTTCCCCTTGGGCATTGGGCCAGGATGCTGGGCAAGACTGCCTACTATATAGTTTGGGTTATTGAACAGTTTGGGTTTGGCCTCTGTGCTTCTTTTATGATGTGGTTTTGTGGATTTCTTTATTACTTTCCTTCATTTATGCTTCCTGCTTCATTTTTATGATAGCCGCTCCAAGCTACCATTTGCAAGTTGGACAGCTACATAAATTATATAAATACATACTTTTTGTCTCTATTCCCATTCTATTCTTGACCTGCTGTGTCTAGATGGTGCAGTGTCCCTTTCCCAGCCCTTCCAAAGAGAATTTCTGTAAAAATTAGAGTGCTGGATGAAGACTGGACAAATCCAGATTCAAATCAAATCTTAGCCATAAAAATTTACTCGGTGACTATGGGCCAATGATTTTCTCTCAGTCCAATTTACCACCTCAGTCCAATTTACCACCTCACAGGGCTGCTGTTTTGGTGACAATATAGAGGAGAAAGTGGTATCTATTCTGCCCTGAGAGGTGGGATATACCATAACTGCAACAAATACAAATACGGTATGTGAGATTGTGTAGGTTTACTGATAATCTTTCTAACACTGGTCCTTCCAAAAAATGTATCACTTCTTGTTCTGAAAAAATGAGTTTGCTTCTCCCCATTCTATCTTTTCTTGTTTTAATCAGATACCATTTTGAATTCTTGATAAATTAGTAATTGTACAAGATGAGGACTTGAAAATGCCTGAGTGCATTTTGACAAGAGTCAACCCAGACCAAGCACATATGAGATGCACTTTTAAGTAGACCCAAATGATTATTTTATAAGTTCTTTAACTAACTTTTTCGTAATAAATCTCAAGGGGTTAAAGTAGTAAAACATATTCACATAGGATGACCCAAAGGGGCATGAGAAATATGGATATACATGCACACTGAGGGGTATGAAAAAGTACTTTTTCAAAAAGGAAGAAAATGTATCTGTGTAAGGGAAAGTGAAGAACTAGAGGAAGGTAAAAATAGAGTTCACATTCTCCTAATTATATATATAATTTTTATTAACTGTGTACATAGATAAAAGGCAAATATTAAAATGCATAAAGAAAAACATTAAAAGTATAGTAAAAAAAAGAGAAAAAGGAAAAGTGCAGAAGACAATACAGTAAAAGAGATAATTAAAAAAACCAGAAAAAAATGGGTTCCATCCTTTTCAGCAATTACTATACAATCTCACTTATTATCTCTCGTCCTTCTTATTATTTCTGTCCTCCTACTGTTGAATCTACAAATCACCATTCACTCTTTTCCATTTTCAGTTAAAAGTTCATCAGTTTCCAGTCCTTCTTTTGTAAAAGTTTTATTGGTCAAAAATACAAAAAAATACATTGTTTAAAATATGTTG
>JAOYMU010000049.1:31544242-31555823 GCA_025802295.1 Psammodynastes pulverulentus
AAAATAGTATTTTCTTCTTATTTCTCGTACCTGTCTGGGAATCTGCTTCAGGATGGTGATCTCCCTGCCCCTATATGCCAGTGCCCCAATTCTTTGTTATCACAGAGTATATTTATGCGGATAGCTGCTTTAGTCTGGCAAGATTCTGCTTATAGGCGAAGGACAATAAAGGAAGCTACTCAGAAGCAACTCCACGTGTTGTTCTTGGTTCTTGGACTCAGACAACCTTTTTCTAATTAGGAGCCACTCAGGTAAGTGAGCTATCTCTCCAACTATAATTGTTTCATAAGAAATTTACCAGTTCTCTCACTGAAAAATGGATGATGACACTCATCTCTTCATTGCTTTATATCTCTACCTTAGCACCTTTCAACCAGGAAATTTTAGGCATTTTACACTTAATAGCCTTGGTAGTATTTTTCACTATCAGCTGAGGTCTCCAACACTAAGCCTTGTTGCTTCCAATTGGAGCAAAACTGCATGTCATAAGTTACAGCTTTGTGTGAGCTAATAGTATATGCGTTGCTCTATTTTGAATCAGAACCACAGTGCATAGGAAGATACATATGAATTTTTCTTTATTCTACCCTTTTATTAGTAGGTGCTTTTGTGGCTGATTTTGTGCTACAGTTCCCTCCTACAGTCTATAAACATCACAAATATGATTGTGATTTACAGAAAGTTTTAGCTGGGATGCGTAATACAATCTGCTGCCTCTAAGCTGAAAACCAGAAGAAATATTTCTTTTGTAAGGATTACTAGAGATACACATATTACCTTCCCTCTTTTCCCCCATCTCCATGGAGATCAAATGAAAATATACAAACCAGAAGCTTCATACTGCTGGACCATCTGGAATGTTATTTGCTATGAATGGTGAAACATTGCTCCAAAGATTTTAGAGTATCTCCTTGAATCAATGAGTCTATGGCCTCATTTTGTGGAGCCAGAGATCATGTCAAAACTTTGTCAAAGTACCTGCCATTTTTTACAAGATTCCAAGAATATTTAAAGGAAATGCTATGATCCCATCACTGAAGCTTCGGGCTGTTATTCAATTTATTTTCTTTACCTGTCTAAGTTGACAGATTCAAGTTATAATAGTCCTGCTGTGGTAGAAAGGGTACTGCATGGAGAAAAGAATCTAGAGGAGAAGGAGCTAACTGAGGTTGGTTGTTTTCTTGTAGATGTTTCATTATCCAAACTAAGTAACATCATCAGTGCTAATAAGGAGTGGGGTTTGCTCTCAGTTTATGTTCTAATGGCTTGCCCTGGGGTGGTCTTAGAGCATGGGTGACAAACTTACCTTTCACATTGATGTCATGTAACACCTTTTTTGCCTTCGCGGAGCTGGGGTGGGCATGGCCTGCGTGTGACGCATCTGTCCTGCAGGCCACCAGTTTGACAGCCCTTAGAGGTTCTTTGGTTGAGCTGTTTACTGTAGGCTTGTTTGGCAGTTCCTTGACTGGGATATTGTTGACTTGATTGTGGGTCTGATGTTAAACTTGGGAGTTGATTTATGCTCATCTGGGTGCTGATTGCTGGTGGGGAAATGTTTTGGTCCTTTTGTTTCCTTTTTAGCTTGTTGATTGTCTCTTTTGCATAATATATATGTCCTGTTTTGGCAGGACTAAAACACCTCTCCACCAGCAATCATTACCCAGATGAATATGGATGAACTCCAAGATTAACTCCAAGACCAGATCAATAACCAAGTAAACAATACCCCAAACAAGGAACTGCCAAACAAGCCAAAAGTAAACAATCCAACCAAAGAACTTTTGAGACCACCCCAGGGCAAGCCACTAGAATATAAACTGAAACCAAACCCCACTCCTTACTAGCATTGATGATGTTACCTAGTTAGGTAATGAAACGTCTGCAAGAAAACAACCAACCTCAGATAGCACCAGGGACCCTTCATTCCAACCATGAGCTACAAATAGTCTCCTTTATTGGAGCTAAATAAACTTTTTAGGAAAGGTTATTCCAGAACATAAACACCACACCTATAGGTATTTGCTAAAAAATGCCTATCTCTTGTATTCACAAAGTGGATTTATAAGCGATGATAGAAGACAGAAGATAGCCATTCTGAAAAATCCGACATGTAGCAAGTCATAGAGAAGCCAGCAATTCATCCATTATCATAAAACCTAGAAAAGAAGATGATTTTTTTTTTTTTGAGGATCAAAGAGCAGCATTTTTAGTACATTTTATTCAAACAGAGCCAGATCTCAATTGGGCAACCTATGGTTGATAGTATGGAAACGACTGAGACACAATAGTTGGTAGTGTAATTTTAGTTGTAATCAATCTTTAGCACTTCATAACTAATTGATCATAAGAGGCTGTGGCTGGTAGCTAAAGACTCGTGGATTTATTCGGTATCCCCGTCTCTTTCACCCTGTCTGCCCTTTGTCTACGGCCGGGAATGCTAATCTGGAGTGTTTGAAATACATACAGATGTTTCACCAGTAACTTTTTTAGGTCAACACCTTGAGGCAGACACAGCTCTCAACTCAATCATAAGTGAACAGGTTCTTTCCCAAAAATAAACAGACATTTTTCTTGTTTAACCTTTTCATGCTGCTTATTCAGGAAATTAATTACTGATTCTCCTCCTTTCCTTGGAAAAAAAATAATAAACTAGCTGAACATTACAAATATTTGGCAATGCATCCTTACTCTTCCTGTGCCAAGTTCTTCTTGTACTTGACACATACTAAACATTATTAATGTTAAATATTAATGAGCTAAAAATGGGCTGCGTTTCAGGTGAAACCATCCTTGTCTAGTCATACACAAGCCTATCAATTATTCTCCTTAATAGAGCTTGCGTCAAATACTATCCACCCTTGATAATCAGCTTTTAATACCCTGGCAGAGAGCCTATTAATTGTGTCCATATTTCTAAAAAGAGAGTCCAAAGCCAAAAGTAATTTAAATATTTGGAGCTTTTGAAAGAAAGATAACAGGACATATGCCCTATCATCTTGATGGTTTTATAATTTTCTTTGTAATGGTAATTACCTTTACTGCTTTGTACCTTTCTACAAATGGCTTAAAAATCAATAGCAAATATAATGCTATGTGTTATCTATTTAAAAGCAACTTCTGTTGAATTTAATGAAACTTATTTCCCCTTATGTGTGTGTGTAGGACTGTAGCCAGATTGTTTCAAGTTTAATTTCACTACTAATGATATATAGAAGCCGCTTGCTGTTTTCCAATCTTACACACAACTGAAAAAAAACCCAAAGCCAAGCTTTCCTTAAAAACCTTTAAAAAAATAATATTGTAGGCTGGGATATGCTACTATGCCAATCTGGTGCACATTTTTGATACATCAATGCATTGCACAATACACTAAACAAAAAGTAATATTTACATTAAATCATCTGGGATGGTACACTCATTTTTCAGAGGCACCTTTAACTTTCATAGGTGTTGGAAGAGCAGAAACCTCATGCAGTGAATCAAAATAAATAATTTTTCCTAATACTGCTTTGGTAATAGAGAACTTGGTTTTGTGTGGGTGGTTTTCCTGTATACTTGTGTTTCTTGTTTGTCATTGTGGTCACTGCTGATCAGGATGTCCAGATAGGATAGTGAGTTGTTGTTTTCTTCTTTTCTGGTAAACTGGATTCCTTTGAAAATGTTGTTAATGGTTCTGTGGGTATTTTCTAATTGGTCCTTTTTTATTATGGTGAAGGTGTTGTCTGTGTGATCCATATTTTGGGTTGTATTTGTGGAAATGCTATGGCCTCGAGATGTTGCATAACAACTTCCACTATAAGTCCTGAAAGCGACGATCCCATTGGTATATCTTTAATTTGTTGGTAAGTTTGTCCATCAAGTAGTCATGCTTTTCTGCCCATCACACAGCTGTTAGAGAGACACATATTTCTCCAGGAAAAGCTGGTATAAAAGAGTAATATGAATTTTCCCTAAAGGAGTCTCCATCCAAACCGAATCAAATGTACTTTCCACCCCAAAAAATGTTCCGAAACAATTTCATATGTGAAAAAGACTGGCTCCGCTCACATCAAATTAATATGGAAGTTGACTATCTTCTAAAATGACATACATTGTTCTTGTTTATAGGTGAATCATTAGAGTTCATTTGACCATTAATGTAAATCATACAAAACTGTACAGGTGGTACAGTTGAAGTAAAGGTTATTATGACCTAGGCCAGTGATGGCGAACCTTTTTCATGTGCCATGTTGGCACCCAAATGCAATGTGTGTGGGACACCCCCCTGTGCTCCCCCCGCACAAGCACATGCGATCCCTGAGCACTCCCTGCCTCTGCGCATGTGCATGTGAGCTCCTCCACCCCCTTCAGAGGGCCTCTGGAGCAAAAATGGCCTCCCCCAGGCTCCAGAGGCCCTCCGGAAGCCAGAAACTGGCCGAAAGTCAGCTAGCTGGCGGGGAGGCTGCGCACACATGCATGGCTGGGCAACGACTCGTGTGCCCGCTGAGATGTCTCTGAGTGCCACCTATAGCATGTGTGCCATAGGTTCGCCATCACGGACCTAGGCCTATCTGCTCTAATATTTGCCTTAGGTTTTGATTACTTTAAACAATGATTTAAACCTTATAAATGCATTGTACCAAAACAGCTGGGAACTTTTCAAAGAGGGATTTTAAATTATTTTATGCAGCATGTGCTCTCTTCTTTGAATACATATATACACATACCATATGAAAAACATCATTTCCAGATCCCTCTGCTCTTGCCCAGATACTTTCTGTTCTCAACCCAAGAACAGCATAAGTCATGTTGCATTTCCAGCACGTGTGAAGAATTAAATTAGGCAATTAGTCACTGTCTTAAAATTCAGACACGAAAGCTCAGTAAGCATTTAAAAGAGAGAAAAGGCCACGGACCCAAAATGAATATTCTATCTACATAGCACAACATAACTCTCTTTTATCCTCTCTTCGCCTAGGGCTTTGTATATTTGTTTATAGTATTTATTTCTTAATAAATAAGATTTTTAATTTTTTTTATATGCTGTTTTTATATTTGTAGCTTTTATAAGATTGTTGTGTGCCATCCAGAATTACGTTTGGTGAGACGGGTAGCTATACAAGTTTGATTAACAATGCAAATAACAGCTGGGGCTGCATCTGTTGGATTTAAACACCTGCCCTGAGAATTAGTTTGGTATAGTGTCAAAAGCACCAGATTATAAATTAGGAGACCGGGAGTTCTAGTCCTTTCTCAGGCATCAAAGCCAGTTAGGTTTTCTTAGGTTATTTATTCTCAGTCCTCAGAAGAAGGCAAACCTAAAGTCTTGCCAAGAAAATTGTAGGACTAGAGAGAGCAGTCTAACTTTAAGTAGGCACCTGAGCAAAAACACATCACTCCTTTGCTGTCTCCTTTTCAGACTCTCTCCATTATGTTACCCCAGTTTCTCTGGCTTCCTAAAGTGGCTCCCCAGCTTGTCCTAGCAGTTATAATGCCAAGCTGCAGTGGTCATAAAGCCCCAGCAAGCGTTTGTTCACCCAGTTGCCTTCTCTCCTCATTCCCTACACCAGGGACCGGCAATCTTAAACACTCACAGAGCCATTTGGACCCGTTTCCCACAGAAAAGAAAACACCGGGAGCCACAAAACCCTCCCCGTGCCTGACTATTTCCTGAACAGCCACAAAACTAGCATATACCGTTGGCAGTTGTGATGCATATTTTGAGACACAGGGAGCCACAGCAGAGGGATGAAAAGAGCCACATGTGGCTCCAGAGCCGTGGGTTGCTGACTCCTACCTACACCAACCAACTTTTTGCCTTTTGCACCCAGCCACTGTGGGAACCTACCTTCTTAAAACACATTGCAACTTTTTAAAGTCAGTGCAGATTTATCAAAACAGCACAGTGTTCCAAAGTGACATGCAGGGAAAGCATTGCCGGAGAAACTGAGTCCCAAAAGGAGACAGCAAAGGAAGTGTGGCACTTCTGGATTCATCTTGTAAGTCGAAGGCAACCTGTATTAATAGTTCCATCCGTTTTTTCTTTCCATATACATTAAATCCATTAGGGAAAGATTTAGACCTGCAGACTTCAACTCCCAGAATTCTTGAGCCAGCCTGAGCCATCTTCTGGGAGTTGAAGTCCATAGATCATAAAGGGGGCATAGTTGCCTACCCCTGGTCTAGACCAGTGTTTTTTAAACTTGGCAACTTTATGTCATGTGGACTTTACCTTTAAACTATTTGGCTGGGGAATTCTGGGAGTTAAAGTCCACACATCTTCAAGATTTGAAATCTTGCCAGGTTTGAAAACACTGATCTGCACAGTATCTTCTGGGTGGTAATCATTGGAAGCCTTCCACCTGGAAGCTCTCAAAATGTGCATTTTCATATCTACCTAGGTGAAGCTCTTAATTGGTGCTTCCTGATTCAAAGTGCAATCTCTTTATCAGTGCAGGGATAAGTTCCATCCTACTTTTAAACACACTGAGAGCAAACTTTAATAATTACATATTGGACTAATTTTGGATTATGTTGTTACAGCATTGGCTCTTGGCTTCATTACAGTACATCAGTTTTCAGGCAAACACAAATAATACATCAGTTCTCAAGCAAACACAAATACCCCAAACATTGAAAAAAATGTAAGTGACATAAGAGCCAGCAATATTTTAGTTCTTCGTTAACTTCTCCTAAGAAAAAAAAAAAGTATACTGTTTCATTTTAAGAATGTTAAAAGATGGATGAAAGATTTTATTGTGATTTGATTGAAGTAAGGTCAAATATACCATTTAGTTATTGTTTTAAGAAGATATCATTCAGGATTTAGGGGGTATAGATTTAAATTAGCTTATTTAATCTACATGTTTCACAGCTAAAGCCTGTGTCCCATTCCCCCCCAACAATTTGATATAATTACAGGAATGAATACTCCCAAACTAGAAATGGGGAAAAAAGACTGTTTGCTTGTCTACTTCTTAAACTTTGATTTAATTCTCAAGAGCAAGAAAAGTAAAGGGAAGAAATTTACTCAATGAATTGCGAACATAAGTAGACAAGGAGTTTTCTTTCTGCATTCCCCAAAGACTGTGCACTAGCGATGAAAAAAAATATTCATGAAGCTGAAACAAAGCATTCGTTCTTTTTATGAATCTCAGCCAGCACTGATTTTGTGCTTTTACAAAGAGCTAACAGAGAAATAAGGAAGCCGGCTGAAGAGAGTGAAAAATGTCAGACACTTTCCATGTTCAGTTAAATTGCTAGGATTACGACAGAAATAACGTTTAATGCATTGCATCCCTGAATAGCTTGTTCACTGATGGGCTATTTGTTTCTTGCTGAAAGAGTGATACATTAGATTTTCAGGCCTTTTTGGCATTTCCAAGGATATATGACATCCAAAAGATGTATCTCTGCACAAAAGAGAGAAGCCATAGATGGTTATAAAATTATAATATCTGCTGCAACATATTATAGTAATGCTCTCATGGTTCGTTTCAGAAAAATATAGATTTGGGTTTTTGTTTTTCATGATTTCTCAGCATATAAGACTGGCAGAGTGAGATCCTACAAACCACAGCGCTGATATTATAAATATGGGGCAGCATCTGTGCATATAAAGTCAAGAAAACACACAATGCCAAAATGTGGCTTGGTGGGTTATGATTTAGTGTGCTGTTTGAATCAGCCACTGGGCTTTAAAAGCTATGGCTTATGATCTATCCTGGTGTGTAAAGCAATCCACTTGTGTTTAATTTGCAAGCCTGATTAAATAACGCAGCACAAGTGTGAATGTGATCAATACATAATTCTAACGTTTCTTGGAAATAACACATGTAATTCACATCTCAAAAACGATAAGCAAAAATCTGTCCCAATGCAAAATATATTATCAAAACAACCTCCCAAACTCATCTTTTAATGAGGATTCTGAGCCTTACCCACTGCATGATATTGAAACAATTAATGTTTTCTGGAAATGGAATAATGAGAAGCCCATCAAAGCAAGATGATACAATACAATTGTTTGGAAATGTAGGAGTGGTCACAAAGAGTTACACCCAGAGTGATCATGACAGGTTAGAAATGGGCTGAAAGTTATATGATGAATTGAATACAGATAAATGTAACATCAGAGAAATTGGTATAAGATAGAGATCACAGTGTCAGTGTGTATGAAAGATCTAAATGCTTGGTGGATTACTCTAACCAAAAAATTATTGTGATTTTAGAATGCATGAACGGATATAAAATATACAGATCCAAATGTTTCTTTGCCAAGCTATGCTTGGAGAAACATATATGTGCCTGTATGTGTGAGCCTAAAAAACACCATATATTCTGATTTAATGTTATATTTCCCAGGCTATTATGAATAAGGAAAAACCTGCTTAATCTAAAGCTTATTCTGAGAACTGTCTTCAAGAATATTATTTTCTCCTAGTTTCTTGTTTCAGAAGACAGAAAAAAGAGCTTCCATTTCTAAGTAGTCCTCAATTTACAAACGTTTCTTTAGCAACTGTTCAAAGTTACAATGGCACTGAAACCAGTCCTCACAGTTATAATTGTTACAGCAATACTACCGTCACTTGAATGAAAATTCAGGAGCTTGGCAACCTAAATGTATTTACGGTGGTTGTAGAATCCCAGGGTCATGAAATCACCACTTGCAATGTTCACAGCTGGCTTCTAACAATGAAGTCAACGGAGGAAGCCAGATTCACAACGATATGAATGACTTAATGACTGTGATGATTTGCTTAATGACCATGGGAAAAAAAAAGATAATAAAATCAGGCATGACTCACTTAACAACTGCCTCACTGAACGATGGATGTTTCAGTCCCAATTGGGGCCATAAGTTGAGGACTACCTATAAAGTATTTAAGAAATGATACAATTATTGGTGGATAATAGCAGTAGCACTTATATACTGCTTCATACTGCTTTATAGTCCTTTCTAAGTGGTTTACAGAGTCAGCATCTTGCTCCCGGTAATCTGGGTCCTCATTTTACCAACCTCGGAAGCAGGGAAGGCTGAGTCAATCTTGAGCCGGTGTGGATCAAACTCCTGCAATATAGCATTCTAACCACTGTGCCACCATGGCTCTTAAGTTATTTCTCTAGAGAGTCCTTTGGAAACCAATCTTTTTAAAAGATACATTTCTGTTTATAAACTGGAATAGGTAAAGTTTGGAAAGATAAGAGAATTCCTGAAAATGGCGAGTCATGTTAGCATTTCTGAGAAATTGCTGTTCTGGAAGGACATGTATTCTTCAGGTCTGGCTGAGGAATTCTGGGAATTGAAGTCCAGACATCTTAAGGTTGCCAAAGTTGAAAAACTCTGAAATAGAGAACAAATAAGATGAACATACTCTTTTTTTGCCCTGGATCTGTCCAGTTATTTGCTTTTTTTGTATCAAATGTTTCTCTCCCAGAAATAATTGATGGGCCTCATTTTTCCAAAACATTGTACCACCCTGCATCAAAAGCTATCCTGATGATGGGAAAGATGAATTTTTCAGTTTTGAAGGTCAGCTTCAGCAAAACACCAGCTAGTGAATGTGCCATTGGCCCACCCAAAGCAGAGGATTTCTCAGCAATTGTAAGATGTATGGACTTCAGCTCCCAGAATTCCTCAGCCAGCAAATCTAAGGGCAGCATAGCATCTTTATTTCCAGCCAGCCTGTCATCTGCATAATGGCACAGCATGTAAATATCATATATAAATCCCTGACAAAAGTGGTAGCATGCCTGAAGAATATACTTACGTTGTATTTGACGATTCTTCAGTCTATTTCCTATCAACTTTGTTCTCAGCACTTTACATCAAATCCATATTTGGTGCAGGAAATGACCTTTCCATGGATTTAAGAAGAGGGGAGGAAAGGCTTTAAAATAGCTCTCATCTAAACAGCTGCACAGTGTATATCACAAAACATAGGAGATACTGAAAAAACAGGATACAATTCTTTATATTCATATCAAACAAAGATATTTTGTAATTCAGATAATCAGCTGTACCATTTGAGGCCATTCCTCCTTGGCTGCACATGGCACATGTTTTAGAAGAAATATCAGGAAAAGGAATTATTTGTGTGAAAGCATTTTGTATGAGAATATGAGCATACTGCTAACACTTCTGTTCTGAAAACAATAATACTCTTTTAAAAAGTAAAGGTAAACATTTCCTCAAGCCCACTGTGACTCATGGTTAAAAAGGATGCCTCCATGTAATTTTCTTGGCAGCAATACAGAAGTGGCTTGTCAGTCTTTAATTAGATTTTTTTGCCTTTTTGTATTTCCCAGTCTAGCCTACAGTCCTGAATTTCTTTGTGGTCACCTGTCCCATTGGCTTAGATGCACAGGGATAAGTTCAGGACAACTACATATGATTTCACAAATGCCCCAAATGGGAAAACATTTGGACAAACTATTTTACAAATATATGAACATGCAGCGGGAGAAACTGAGTGCCGTAAAGCGTAATTTAATTCAGCGGGCAGGTCAATACCGGTACAATGCCAAAAACATTTGTGAAATGTGAAATGGCTCACTGTTGCCAAATTCCTAGGTCCCTGGCTTGTTGCTTTTGCATTCCCCCAAATCTGTTGGCTTCCTGTCAGATCCAGGCGAGGTTTCTAGTCATGTGTTTCCAGATTTTGATCACATGCAGGTGGGCTATTGGTATTTTCCTCTGCAGCTGGAGAGCTTCCAGGAGCACCCAATGCCAGGTTTTCCTGGCCTAAATCCTCCTTGGTGTGGATTTATGCATATTTGTGCCTGGGAGGCATCATTTCTTTATCACTCAGTGCCAAATCACCAAGACTAGAGCTGAGAAGTGAAGGAACCTTCCAACTTTCTGGAGCTGTACTAAATCATGTTTTCTTTCCCAGGTACGTCTCATTAATTAATCCTGGCATTGCAGATTTCCTGCTTCATTGGCCAGAATTAGCCCAGGATCCATTATCTCACTCCAGGCCTATATGGCCTGTGGGTGTCATCAGTCCTTCCGTTCATGTGGTATTTCCCAGCTGTTACATACATCTGTTTGTGATGTTGTCCATGGTTTCTCCTATTTATTACTATGATGTGTTTCTCATTCTTCTCCTAGATACAGCATTGACCGGATAGAGCTACTATTACACTGTCTCGCCCAGTGTACTTAAATTGCATAAACTGAGAGTACAGGATTGCTTTCCATATAAGCTCTGCTTTTTACACACACACAAATCCATACAAACTCTGCAAATTGCAAAATTCAATTAATCAACAAGAAGGGGTAGGCACGAATGTCACTGAGTCTTCTGATCTTGAGCCTGGATATCAAGCTACAAAAAGACAACCCTACAAATGATAGGATGTTACTCCTGGCACTAAGCATTACCCCAATTGCTTTAGCATTACTCCCATCACTCCTTCTAAAACGTTGTTCTTTTAGTGTTGCAGCATCACTGTATCAGAAATGCTTTGCCAACTTAATAATGCTTTCTTTGTTCGACATGGGAACCCTACAGTGACCTCCTAAGGCAGGGATGTCCAAACTTGGCAACTTTAAGACTTGTGGACTTCAACTCCCAGAATTCCCCAGCACTTACAACCA
>JAOYMU010000049.1:31558723-31569328 GCA_025802295.1 Psammodynastes pulverulentus
ACCCTCTGGAGCGCTGTCTTATCGGCCACTGTGCAATTGGCAAACCAGACACAGGTGCAGTATGTTAAAATACTCTCCATGGTGCAGCGGTAGAAGGTCACCAGCAGTTTTTCATTCAGTCGTTGTTTCCTGAGAAGTCTAAGTGGTTTACAGAGTCAGCCTTTTGCCCCCAACAATCTGGGCCCTCATTTTACCGACCTCGGAAGGATGGAAGGATGAGTCAACCTTGAGCACAGCAGGATCGAACTTCTGGCAGTGGGAATGCAGAGTTAGCCTTCAATTCTGCACTCTTAACCACTGAGCCACCACAGTTCTTTGCTCTATGGCCCTTAGAAAATTGTCTTATGATGTTTCAGATCTTCTCCAAGATCAGAGGGAGGATTCCAGAGAGAAAATTCCCACATCAAAAATTCTCTTTCTCTGCAGTCTCTCCAGAGACATCTGTAGTTAAAAGTTAAGATGGTAGCCAAGACCATGCCTTTGAAGCCCTGCCCCTTTTTTACATGCATGGCCCAGCACTGATGATGCTACCTAGTTGGGTAATAAAACGTCTTCAAAAAAACAACCAGGCACAGCAAGGTCCCCCAGTTCAATCCTGAGGTACACGTTTTTTTCCCCTTCTATTGGGACAGAGCTTCTGTCATATAACTGGAGCTGCCATCAAGACTTTATTTTTAGACAGGCAGGCAGGCAGGCAGGCAGGCAGGCAGATCAACACACTTATCTCCTTTAGCTTCTGAAGCTACCAATTTTTCTAACCCGGGGAAAATTCGTTTGCTAGGAAATGTGTCTCCATCACAACAAACTTCATCCAAGAAGCTTGAAGTCAGCGTTTATGTGATAGTGCTCTTTCTTTCCGCTCCCCCACCCCCCCGTAAAGGAGATTATGAGACTGAATTCCAAAATGAGTGTATTGTTGAATAAAATTCTCAGCTGCTCTGTTTAAATCCATTTTTTCCACTTCTGAGTGAAGTCCTGCCTGATAATGAGTGCAGCATCTGAAAGGAACAACAGAGCCCGCTTGCCATGAATGCTAATTAGTTGCGTGCATGCCCATAAAACGCACACATTTATGTAGGCATTCGTCTTTATTTCAATTAATAAGAAAAGAAAAGAAAAAGAAACCACCCTATCTTGCTATTTGCAATCCTCAGCAACCCGGTAGGATCTCTGGATAAATTTATTTACGGCCTTAAAATGACAAAATAATGAATCTTTTCAGCTACACTTTTGGCAAATGAAAAGAACTTGGGATTATACGTGAGAAAACTGACCACAACTCTTGGCTTGTAAAACTGAAAAAAGAAAGAAAAAAAAAGAAAAAGGAACATTGTAAGCTTTGGCAGGACCTTGAATTTAAAATAGAAAGCAAAATAAAAAAGAGCCGGCATTATGCTAGGATTAGAGTCCTTTTATGTATGGGTTAACCTGGAGTTGGTCCAGTCCCAGCTGATTTTTTTCCTTTGCTAGCTTTCAAGTTTTCGTTAGGGAGGCTAGACTGTGGTCTGCTCCAAGTCTTTAAAGAAGCAGCTTCCCATTCCTCCTGTCCTCCCCCCAATTAAAAATTAAATAAACTTGTCAGAAGTTCTGCTCAGAAGGAACAATGTTAAAAGCCCGCCAGAGATTGCATGAGAGGCACTGGCTGCCTCCTCCTTCCCTTGCTTTCAACTTTGGCCCACTAAACGCTCTTCTCCTTCTTTCATCCAAAGAGAGGCTTCTACTGTTTTCGTTTCAACTCGGAATGAGGTTCTGGCACCAGGCAGGGTGACCACGGAAGCTCAAATCTTCTAAATCCCATCTGTGTGAAAGAAAAGTTGGAAAAGCCACTTTCCCAGCAATAGGGGAGTAATGAGATGTTACTGGGGAGGGGGGTATTCATATTTACTCCTCCTTTGTGTCCTGACATCCTCCAGCAAAGGGAAGAAACTGGAGGGTGTATTAAGTAATCCCACCTTGAGCTCCTGCAGGGAAATTAGGATAAACATCTAAGAAACAAAAGGTTGGATGCAAATTGGAAGAATTTGAGAATTCAAGGATATTATTCAATGCTTGAACCTTACGAAGAACCATTTCGTGCCCATTTGCAATCCCCCTAAGCTCACTAGATGATGTTTGGCCAGGCTTCGTTCTGTCGGGAAAGAGCAGACGGAGCTGGGAGAGGGGTGGTTGAGTTAAGCATGTCACCAGCTTAGAGTCATTACATTCCCAGAAATGGCCCAAGCACAACTCCTCCTGAATTCCATCTGACACCAATTTAAGACTGAACTTGTCTAGATTGTTGTACCAATAAAGGACAATGTTTGTAGCTCCGGGTTGAAATGAGGAGGTCCTTGGTGCTCTCTGAGCTTGGTTGCACTCTTCACATTGGAGAAAGCATCCTCTCCTCAACGTAACTGTGGGGTCCCATGTCAAACTATAGATCACATTGTAACTAGCTGCAAGATGAGGGCATATACCAATTTGGTATCTGATTTTTAAAAATATAAACGACGCTGCACTTTAATAGTTAGATGGTCTAGACCAGTGATGGCGAACCTTTTTGGCACCAAGTGCCCAAACTGGAACGCGCATGCATGTGCGCATGCCAGAGTGCCGGAAACCTGAAGACCAGTGTGTGCATGTCAGTTTTTTGGCCATTTTTGAGGTGGTTTTCAGGCCGATTTTGGACCGTTTTTAGGCTGTTTTGGAGCCAGAAACAGCCCAAAAAACGACCCGAAAACAGCATGAAAAAATGGCCTGGAAATCAGCCCCAGAAAATAGCCTGAAAAGGCCTAAAAAACTACCTGTTTTGGGGGCATTTTTCAGGTTGTTTTCCGGTGGTCCGATGCCCCTGAAGACCAGCTGACTGGCGCACATGTGTGTGCCAGGAACCAGAGCAGCTGGCAACGGCGTGAGTGCCCACAGAGGGCTTTGCGTGCCACCTCTGGCACATGTGCCATAGGTTCGCCATCATGGCCTTAGACATTGGTATTTGAACATAGATCTTTTTAACATTTATATTTTATTGGTTTGTAGATGATGATTGGTTTCTAGTCCAGATGAAATGTTAAGATGTATTTCTAAGCCATGTATGATACACCTTACACTAAATAAATAAATAACCTAGATTCTTGCATATAGGCTTGAATAAATCTTGTGCATTTGCAAACTTATTCCTCTGCCTGACATTTTCATGGTTATCACCAATCCTGGGCTAAAATAATAATGACCATATAACAGTACGCTTATCTAAATAGCCCCCATGCACATACTATATGAATACAATCCGCATGTTTGAAAGTCTTTGTGTATATCTTTCATCTTGACGAACAGTGGTCTATTTTGATTCCATAACTACAGCGATCAGGAGAACATTGGTGTTTTCAGAACCACTTCTTCCTCTTCTCTTCATTTTGTTTTTCTTAACAAATCCCTTGAATGTCTTTCCCCCATCTTTTAAATTCCTCTGCAAACACTGCAAAAACAATCCCTTACATAGAACTGTCAGTCTTGACGCTCCTGACTTACTGTACTTGCAAAGACGAGCGGAAATTTACCCTGCCAGCATTTGCAATGGAAATATCTACCTATTGTTATTGGCTGCAATTGTCCCTTTTGCATTCAAAACCAGAAGTGAAGAAGGATGACTACATATTAAGCAAAAATGATAGCCTATCCTGCTTCTTAGATCTTTCTACATACATGCTAGCTTGACAAGTACCTCTGATATGACAAACATTCTCCTCCTCATTCAGATATTTATAAATTCATATTCTACCCACAAAGGAAGTTCTATGTTGGGTTACTTTCATTGTTCATTTCAGAGACGAAAAGTTTACTTAAACGAGAAGGAACCACTTTCTCTATATCGGAGGAAGAGAACTGAGAGAACAAAACTTACTCCTACCCCAGGGGTCTGCAACCTGCGGCTCTGGAGCCACATGCGGGTCTCTTGGCCCTCTGCTGTGGCTCCCTGTCAGCTGATCCCACCACTGGCTGGCCCTCCCCTCCCTGTCACTCCTCATCTGAGAAGGTAAGGGTGATGGCGGGGGATGGAGACTCGCTCCATATTCCAGAGCAGGAGGTGACTGGGTGGGAGTGAGTGACCTTGATTTGGCCACACCCACCCAGTCACACCGGTGGTTAAATTATTGGGTCCCAGTGTTTTCTTTTCTGTAGGAAACGGGTCGAAATGGCTCTTTGAGTGTTTAAGGTTGCAGACCCCTGTCCTAGATGATAGGCTCAAGATCCCGATGGATCTTGTCAGACATGAACACTGGGGCCTATCTAGCAAAATGAAATTTAATGTAGAGAAAAGCAAAGTCTTACACTTAGGCAAGAAAAAACAAAAGTAGGTGAAACCTGGCTTGCTAGCAGTAAGTGTAAAAGGGATCTTGGAGTCCTAATAGACAATCAATTAAATATGAGTAGCAGTATGCGGCAACAGCCAAAACAGCCAATGCAAACTTAAACTACATTAACAGAGGGATTGAATCAAGATCACATGAAGTACTACCAGTAGTAGCAAGGACACACTTGGAATACTGCATCCCAATTTGGTCCCACACTATAAAAAAGATATTGAGACTCTAGAGTGCAGAGAAGAGCAACAAAGATGATAAGGAGCTGGAGCCTAAAACATATGAAGAACAGTTGCAAGAACCGGGCATGGCTAGTCTAGTAAAGAGAGGAGAGACATGATAGCAGTGTTCCAATATTTGAGAGGCTGTCTCAGAGAGAAGGGGGGAAATCTATTTTCCAAAGCATTTGAAGGCCAGACAAGGAACAATGGATGGAAACTGATCAAGGAGAGATTCAACCTAGAAATAAGGAGAATTTTTCTGACAGTAGGAACAATCAACCAATGGAAAAGCTTGCCTTCCGAAGTTGTGGGAGCTTTCAAGAAGAGATTGGGTTGCCATTTGTCAGAAATAATGTAGGGTCTCTTCCTTGGGTAGGGGGTTGGACTAGATGACCTACAAGGTCCCTTCCGATTCTGTTATTCTGTATTCCATATTGTCAATTATTTAAGAGCTTTATCATAACTATTAGCTTCAATCAGTTCATCTCTTTTGATAATGTGTTTCTGTATAAATTTGAAAATTCCATTTTATCATTATTCAGTTCTTTCACTGATTGCAACTTTAACTTTTTGCTAATGAACTTGGGAATCTCTTGTGAATTATTCCACTTCACATTTGAAATCTCTAGTCTTTAAATGTTCCCATTTCTTGCACCTGAAATATATTCTAGTCTCTTCTCTGTACATGTTACTTAACTATTTAATGTGATCTCTTCATTTAGATCATATATTATTTTAATGGGTCCATTTTCTACCCTGGAGCTCATCTATAAATATTCCTTGAACAAATTCAAATGTTAATTCTGATTCAGACCTTATTTCTAAAGCATTTATAAGAATCCTTTATATTTCATTCAGGGAGGCTGCTGTTATCCTTGATACCGTCTTCAGTTCCATACAGTTTTTCAACAACTTCCATGGTAGCATTCAAATTTATTTATCAAACTTATACACCGCTCTCAAATGATTATGCATATCTTATATAGGTGGTTGATTTTGTTTTTAAAGAACAATTTATTTAAGCTTCTTACTTTATTTCCAGGCATATGTCAGAGATCTTGTGGATTAAGTTCTAGACCCTTCCCCACAATAAAACGAATATCATAACAAAGCAAATTCCCAACACATATAAAAGTAATGCTTACAGTATACTGTAGTCTATTAAATATGCAACAGCATTATGCCTAAAAAACAATGTATGTACCTTAATTAAAAATATTTTATAGCTAAGAAATGCTAATCATCATCTGAGCCTTCAGTGAGCTGTAAACTTTTGCTGCTGGAGAGTCTTGTAAAAAACAACCAATGCAACGTCCACGAAGCACAATAAGGTGAAGCATAATAAAATGAGGTATTATAAGTCATGGTGACATAGTGGTGAAAATGCAGTAGTGCAGGCTAACTCTGCCAACTGCCAGCAGTTTGATTCTCACCGGTTCAAGGTTGACTCAGCCTTCCATTCTTTCAAGGTGGGTAAAATGAGGACCCAGATTGTTGGGGGCAATTTGCTGACTCTGTGAACCGCTTAGAAAGGGCTCTAAAGCACTATGAGGCAGCATAAAGTATATAAGGGCAGCTAAGCATGAATTACAACATCTTTTTTACTTAATAGGAAGTACCTAAAAATGGTACAATCACTTACAATCACTGATAAAATGAGAAGAGGCTGCCGATATGAAAGGAATAAACAAGAGTAGCTGATGCTTGCAGAGAACCCTTCTATAAAGAATGGAAGCCTAAGAAGATTAGCTGTTTGCCTTGAGAAATTAATCCTGTTGCAACATCACTATATGACTTCATTTCTTTTTCCTCTTTCCCTTTCCGTTCCTTCTCTTTACTTCCTCTTATCACCTACTTTTCTTTTTTCTTCTTTTCCCTTCCTTCCATCTCAACACAGATTAAAGTCATTACATGTCTTCAACACCAGGGGGAGCTGTACATTTTCTTGAAAGTAACTGGATCTCGCTACTTTATCAGGTTCTCTCTTTTCTTCTTTCTTCAGAAGACAAGCAAAAGGAAGCGAACAGATCAAAATACTGTACAAACTATGGCTGCTACTCAGAGGTGTTTGCAAGGAATGGTCCCAAATGCAAGGCGGTGGCTATGTGATCATAATAGAAGCTCCACCCATTTCTGTTTGGTACATGTGTGCATACCTATTTTTGGCATGGACAGTCAAAAGTCATTTTTTTCTGCCTTGTAAGATGTTCGTTCTTATACCCGATAGCCTTTAAAAAAAATTGTATTACACAGCAGGTTTCTTTCTTAAGATGCATTTCTTATGGCTTGGATATGTATCTATGTATAAATTGTATATATCAGAGATGAAAGAATAATCATAAATGCAAATATATCAACAGTCTTGGCAAGTTCTAATGCTAAACTTATGAATAAATATAATTCCTGTCTAACAGCTCCGGCACAGCTCTGCAGATTTGCATTTACCATAAATATCCAAATTGTTTTTCAGCATGACATATAATTAAAGCATCTAAATGGTTTCATCCTGTAGATCCTCACGCTGGCATTACTCTAAGGAACAAAGTCACTCTGAAGGACATAAACAAAGAACACTTCCCCACATTTTTCAAGGGTACGTGTACGAAGGGGATACGGCGTATCAGATTTGATTGCAAGGGTGGTTTTGATGTACTAACTACAAGCCTTGCATAACGGTTAACGAGACTTGTAGATTTAAAAATGAGAAGGTGAGTGCTTTTGTTTGGAAATCTAAGTAAGATTAACTTGACTTGACTTGATTTCCACAAAAGGCAAGCGGAAGATCTTAGCTCCGCACCTTCCCTTGATCAACAACCCTGAATGTAACTGGGTTGACACACAGAGTTTGAACACATATCTTTTCTCCAGTAAAGCTGAAGTGTTCATGTCAACATTCAGGAAAGAGAAAGGACGAGACTTTGGATGGTTTTTATCATCTTTTTGCAGTGTTAACAGCCTTGTAGAAACAGGGTTCTGAAGCCTTATTTCTTTTCATAGGTGCTCAGAAAGTAAGGTACGAAGGGTATCAGTATCATGAGAAAATGTACCGGTAATAAGCATTCAAGTTAACATTTTGGTGGGGGTTTTTTTTCTCCTTTTGAGAACCAGCTTCCTTTTATTTCTTTGTGCAGGTTAAGATTAGGAAGCATTAGGAAGGCAGCAGGTGTCTAAGACTTATGCACATACCCAAACGCATCCAGAGATCCTGCTGTTCAAAGGAAGGGTTGTTTTTCATTTATTTTTAAAGACTACATCCTGATACAAACTGAGAGAAGGGGGGGTATGTTTAACAACCTGCTGAACACAAAAGCAATCAATGTCACCATGCCATCATGCGTGTGGAGAAGATGGAGATGAGAAATTCCCTTCTAAAATCTGTGAAGCCCAGCGAGGGACACAAAAAGGGGTCCTTTAAGAAAAGGGAATCGGTGGCAGGCAAGGGAAGGCAACAACGGGTGTTCTCATACAGGCATGCAGTTAAACTTCCTACCTCCTTGAATAAACTTGTGAATTTTACCATATTGTCACTGCAGAGAGAACGGATGGAGAGAAATCATTGGGCCTTTAAGAAGAACATATATAGATAGATGGCACCATATTTTCTTGCTCATCTTTTTTCTTTATCTGGCCTTAACAAGGATTAAGCGGGTGGGAAAGCCTCATCGGGGAGAAGGACTGATTACCTGCATCTATCCTGTGAATCAGAAACATTCTAGAAGAGTATTGATGAATCTCTGATGTGTTTCAAAAGTGACACACATACCGCAACGTTTTGGGTGACACACCAGCATTCACCAGCACCCAACAACAATTAATCTCAGAAGTATGTCCATCTCTTGCATGATTTTCAGAGGTTGCAGAGACTTGTGACTTATGCAACCTCTGCACCCTTTGGAAGTTGCATGGCCTCTGGAGACTCCCAAAATTTGTGCCAGAATGGGGCATGCTTTTGCACAGTTTTTGGAGGATGCAGAAGAAGAGCTTTCTCCAAACTTGCTTCAAGAATGAAGGCCTCTTGTGACCCAGAGCAGCATCAGGTAGGCCTTAATAGGATGATATAGGCCCAGTCTAGTTTCCACTATTTCTTCTCTTTTATGGATGGGATGACATGGAAAAGTAAAGGAGCAAAGCCAGCAAACAGCTAAACTAGATTCTTAGCAGAAGCTCAGCAGCCTCTCCCCCCCAACCTGATCTCTAAGGAGTGTGGGAAGAAATATCCATCTGGTTCTGTTCCAAGCCGGGAGAAAGACACTGGAAACTGGGACGCTGATTGGAAAAATGGTTTAATGATGAAGCAGAACCACATAGGTTCTGGGCAGCTGACCACATGGAGTTGAGAGTGTGGGGGGTTATACCTTATCTTGGGCTTTGCACTTGAGCTTCCTGTTCCTGTGCAAGAACATGTCTTCTATTGGTTGTTGTCAGACTCTCATGGGGCCATGTAGGGGTTATGTAAGGGTCATAGCTGGCTCTATAGGCAAAGTACAAATCCCAGGTGTTTGTCTGAGCTAAGTTTGGTTGAAGTTTCTGAGGGTGATGCAATGAAGGGGCTTGTGTTCTGAAAGGGTGTTGGGCAATTCCTATTGTGGCTTAATGGCTTTTTCCTGTGTTGGATCTAGGGTGATGGCTGCTTCTAATCCTACCATTCTGCCTTTGTTTCAGAATAGCCTATCTTGAATGGATTACCAAATCTGCATTTCTAAAAGCTGCCCTCCTCAGTTTCTGCTTGGGAGCTATTAAGAAAGACTGAGTCTGCTTTCTGTCTTTAAGAGCATGTTTCTCCATTTCTCTTTTAGGGAAATACGATATTCTGCCTTTTTAATATTTCCCAAAATATTTCATTCTTCTGGGAGGGGGGGTGCTTTCCCACAGGAGACAGCATCAAAAGGTAGAATTGCAGAAGAGTGGAGATGCATTGCTGGATCCATTGAAGTTCATCTCTGAGGTGCAAACAACTTCATCAAATGTTAGTTGGGGGGCCAGAAAAATACAATCTACAAAGGATGGGATCTCCATCAGTGGTTTATTGGATTGAAGCCTAACATTCTTTCAAATGGCACCTACAAATTAATGAAGCATGCATCAACTGAGCATTCCCGAGAAGAATGTTTGATAACTGAAGTGCTGTAATTAAAAAGAGCATCTCTGGGATGCTACCCAGCTAATTTCAGCATGATGGACCAAGGCCAATAAGGACTGGAAGTGCTTGCAATTCAGCTATCATCTTCTAAAGCCAAAAAATGTGTTCTTCATTTGAATGGCAACCAGCCCTTTGAGCTTATGCCTTAGAAAGTCACGGTTCATATGCCCATGCTAGAGCCACATTATCAAAAGCTTTTGGCTGTATTTTGGATATTTGTTCCTCTTCAATTTTTTGCCTAATATTATCTTTGATGGCAGAAAAACCTGTGATCTTTTTACAACTATGGATGTTATTTAACAAAGCCCCAATACAAGAGGTATTCAATAAAGGTAAAAGGCTTAAAAAGAGTATCAGTTAGTATAATAGTTAAGATGTTGGACTAGGAACTTGGTAAATTGATGCCCATCCTCAGTCATAAAAATTTACTCAGCAACCTTTTAAAAATTTAAATCCTAAATTGCTAGAAGAGAAGCCAGCCCAAAGTCTTTTCCTTCCAGTTATTAGCCAGATGATCTTAAGTCACATGACTTTTATTATTGGTGGCTTAGACTGAGAGATGAAAAGGCATTTTATTTGTTCCATGTTTCTGCCCAAATCAACATATTTGGGCTTCTTTGATGAGATATATTATGCTTTTTTACGGCTGCAGTTTTTCCAATGTTCTAAATTCTGCAAACATAAAAAAATGAAAAGGGGTGAAATGTGCACAAGATATTTCAATATTTTAGGATAAATGCTTTTCTTCTAGGTAAAATGCTTGCATACACGCATATTTTAGACAGTATATGTTTTAAAAAATGGCATGAATTTGTATATGTGCAGGACTTTTTTTCTGCCGGAACTCGGCGGTACTGCGTTCCGGCACCTTTTAAGAGTCCGCGTCACGTGGTCCGTCTCGACC
>JAOYMU010000049.1:31588430-31602459 GCA_025802295.1 Psammodynastes pulverulentus
AAAATAATAAAAACAAAGCTTTTTTTGCTGAAAGTTCATGAACAGAGAGTAATGTTGGCCCTCAAGATTACTAGATCCAAACAGAATAAATCAGTGAAGGGTCAAATATGTATGGAAATATAAAGGCAATCCCATTTTTGTTTTAGCAACGGATTAAAAAGGCGGGATTTCATCCAGAATACAGCATAATTTAAACATCTGCTCTTAAAGTGATATTTCGTTACAGTGAAGTCCTATATGCATTTCCTTAGCAATGAGGGCCAGGTGTTTGCTTAGAATGGCCATCAAGGTCACAAAGCTTTTACTAGCTACTCCTGGACTAGACTGCTATGATGATGACAATCATCTCATAACAATGCATGATCATTGCATAACAATGCACATATAAGTCCTCCCTCCAACCTGGAAACATTGTCAGGAAACAATCCAATCAAAGTTAAGCACTTTGGGTTTCAGTGTTTAAAAAAATGCAAGCCAGTGCTCAGGTTCTGTCTGTCTCACTGACATCAATGCATTTTCAAAGTGCTTAGTTCGGGCTGCTGACGTCCTACTTTAATTCTTGAGCGAATAATTGCAGTCCTCAAAGAGTTAATGGGAAAGCACTACTTTGCCTGCACTGATGATGATATGGCTACTGGCAGGTTAATTCCCAAAGGCAAATGGACCAAAGAGTGAAACTGGCGGAGAGACGGCTACTAGAGACATACACAGTGCCACATTCAATGGGACATGCTTTGCAGAGACATTAGAGTGCACCCTTATCAAAGCGATCTTTTAACCTCATAGAAAGGATTGTGCCACTTAAAGGAGTGCAGAAGGTATTTTTTTCCTTTTTTTTTCTTTTTTGTAGAGTCAAAATGCTCTAGATTAATACCAACATGGATAGTCACAGCCTTTTACAATAGGGTATTTTTTTTCCTTTGTACATATGCAACATTAGAAAACAACAAATGGCATTATCCTGACAGATGTCATGCAGAAATTAAAAATATTATTATTAATAACAATAATCTTAACAACGAAAAAAAGAAACACAACCAGTACAGCACTGTAGATGTTAACATAGGACTTTACCTAGTGTTTCCCTTCCAAAGAGAAAGAAGACAGAACAGTGACATACACTACATGGTTTTACACGCCATAGGCTACAGAAGATCTTTTAGAGGCAGTATCATGTTTATAGGCCTAAAAAGCTGTGTTAGGCTGGTTATAAAATCCTTTTTTTTCCTGCTGACTTCAAAAATTAATAGAAAACCATTTTTGTTGCAAAAAAATAAGGAAAGGCTGTGATGCTGATATGTGTAGAAAAGAATCTGATGCCAGTACAGATTTAAACATAAATAAATAAAAGGAAAACAATACCACATTACATGATACATGTAGTCCTTGACTTATGACCTTTTGTTTAACAACGGTTCAAAGTTAAGTGGCCTGGAAAAAGTAACTTGCATTTACCACTCCTGCATTACCCTCGTGGTCATGTGACCACCGTCTGAGTACTTGGCAACTAACTCACATTTATGATCGCTGGCCACATCCTGCTGTTATGTGATTTTGGGCAAAAAAAAAAGCGCACCACATTTGAGAAGTTCACAACGACTACCATAAAAATTGTCGTAAAATTGGCTCCTGCTCTACTTATGACTGCAACAATGTACAACAGAAATCCCAATCTCAATTATGGTCGTAAGTCAAGGACTACCTGTAGTAACAAACATCTCACAGGTTTACATTTTCTTTCTCCCTTGAATGTTACTCTGTCATTTTTTAAAAAATAATTTCGAGACTGCCCCTGCTTTTTAAAAACCTCTTCTTATTAAGAAAAAAAAAATAGGTTGAAAACCTGTACGGTTATCTCATGTGCCACACCAACACGTAGAATCTTATTCGGTTTAGAAGGAAAATAAAGACCAACAGTACAAACCTACCTAGGTCTACTCAGAAGTAAGCCTACCGAATTTAACTGGGCTTACTCCCAAATGCTGTACATAGGTTTGCAGTCTAAGATGCTTTGAGCTGCAAGTCGAGAAATGTGGCTTACCAACTACACAGTAGTTTCATTCTTCCACGGCCCTGTTTTGATATTTCCTGTACTATCTGAACTGTATATCATGGCTTCATGCAAGTTTCCCTTTAGGATTCCATTGTGGCTGGTTGTGCTAAATGGCAAGGATTGTGTCCGTGGATGCATTTCAAAATGAGGGCCTGTCTCAGTTTCTGGGACTTTAGCACAACTGTAGATCACAGTACTTGCATCACTACTTTCAGGCTGAGTGATGGTTGGATAGGGACTGTTTTTCGCACAACATGGCCGCCTGTGGCCTGAGTGACCGTCATGTGTACTATGCGGACTGTCTGTATGTGAGCTGTGTATGCTGCCATCAATACTTGAAGGAATGTGGTAAGCATACTCCCTTTCTCCTGCAGATCGATGTCGGCTAAAATATCGTGGTTTAGTTCTACTTTTCAAACATCTGTGAATGTGCATGTTGGGTCTGAAAGTCCCTTCGTTGTGGACATGAATATGAGCTTCATCCTCCAGGAGCTGATCACAATGCATTTTTGCACAACATGGAGTGACCGGCGAAAGGCAGTTGACATGGTTTTGAACAGCCTGTAGATTAGTGAGTTTGCAGTGACTAACGGACGGGTGATTAAAAAGGGCAGATTTACTTGGGCATGGTGATTCTTGAAGGCATGAGGTATGAGCTTGGCTTTCCCCGTTGACATTAACTTTTGGACGGACATTAACTTGCACTGAGTAGGTGTTCCTGCGAGAAGGGCAACAGGACCACCAGCAATGCCACACATCATCTCGCTTTGCACAGTGATGGATGAGGATGAAGAGCCCTAAGGTTACACAAAATGCTCCATACAGGCAACTAAATATCATATCCAAGAAATGTCCTTGAGAAACAGCCAGGGCGCCAAAAGTCCAGGTGGCAGTAAAGAGAAACAAAGTGAATGCAGCAGCTCGAAGCTGAGCCTTGAAGGAGTGCTCGTTTTCCAACAAGGATGAAGACATCATTGAACAGGTTGCCTGGGAAACTGATCCAATGTCTGTCATGTGACTATGGCCAAGTTCAGGGCTTGCCAATCTCTGCTGATCTTCTATCCTTTCCTTTAATTCATACTTGCGTTCTGGGTGACGCCTCAATTGCACATAGGTGCAGAGGAAGTAAATGCATGTTACCAGAACAATGAATGCAAGCGGTCCATAAAATGCACCAAGACTTGGCTCCCATGACATCCAACAACTATACACAAGGGTAGGGTAGAATAGAGTTTAAAAAAGAAAAGAAAAGAAATCCAATTAATAATATTGAAGACAAATTACCTGCTAATACAAACTAAATAAATACATTTACAATAAACTGCAAATCGTTTAGAAAAAAATATGTCCTCTACAAAAATGGGACTTCCATATCCATAGTAAAGGTAATTTTACAGGTAGACCTCTACTTACAATTATTCATTTAGCAACTGTTCAAAGTTAAAATATCACAGAAAAAAAGTGATTTATAACCAGTCCTTGCACTTTGCAACTGTTGCAGCATCTTCATGGTCACATGATCAAAATTTAATATTTACAACAATTGTCCTGGATTCCACACGATCACTATTTGCGACCTTCCAAATGGGCTTCTGAAAAGCAAAGTCAAGTCTCAAAGTGCTTTTTCAAAAGGCAACCAGACTTTGTTTTTTCCTTGAGAAAGATGCTTTGCTTTTCATCCAAGAAGCTTCTTCAGTTCTGACTGAAAGTCAGAGGCACGGGTGGAAATAGAAGGATTTATATTCCTTTACAGTCATCTGGTCATTAGCACTCTCACTGACAGCCCTTTATCTGTGCCAAGAATCTGAATCACCTATCTCCTGTTTACAACACAGTCCTTTCAACAGTACCAAGGAGATTCCACCCCTATTTGCAGGTGAGATGATTCCAGTGACCCTGATGGCACAGGTAAACCCACCCTCCAAGTGGCCTCAACAGCTTTCAGAGAGAATGCTAACGACCAAATGACTGCATAGGAAAATAAAGCTTTCCATATTCTCCCCTCCCCCACCATTCAGTCAGAACTGAAGAAGCTCCTTGGATGAGAAGCGAAATGTCTGCCTCAAGGAAAAGCAAAATCCAGTTACCTTTTAAAAAAGTAAAAAAGCACCTTTGAGACAATCATGACCTGGATGACTGAGAACCTCCATAGTCAATGGGGGAAGGAGGATTTGTTGAATGATTGCAGGATTCACTTAACAACAAATGGCAAAAAGGCCATAAATTCAGGCACAATTCACTTAACAACCACCTTGCTTGGCAATTAAAATTTGGGTCCCAATTCTAACTGTAAGTTGAGGACTACTTGTAATGCCCATCTAGTTTTTACCACTAGCACAGCTTTTAAAACTGACATTTTAAGTAATATTTTTGATAGGATCTCAGCCTGTTGCAGAGGTCCCCCCAGTGAGCTCAGTGGCTGAGGTAAATGTAAAACTCTCTTCAATCTCCACATCACACTGGCTCTCGTATCATACAAGAAAATAAGTTTTCATTACAGCTCTCTAGATACCAAATCCAATACTCTGGTTTTGAAACACAGCTAATAAAATTACCTCACAGTCTATTGTCAAATCTGAGCGCATCCACTGAGAACAAATTGCGGATGTTTAGAGATTCGCTCACTCATTGGTATCTGATACAAACTACAGTGATAAAACAATGATGGAATGTGCATTGTAACATCACAACACTAACCCTGTCCTTTCCCATTTGTGTCCTGATATTGGACACAGATATGGCAGGTTTATACTGCAACATACACTTCGTCACTTGCTTCCCTTGTCTCTCGCCTCCCTACAATCCCCACTTGAATTCTCTTCTTAATTTCAATCAACAAAAAGATGGGAAATAGGTTTTACTCAGAGCCACTAGTGTAGAAATTTTTTGGCATTGTGATTGCTGAAACCTCCCCTTTTGTGTAGAGAAGTGGAGGAAGCAGACTCTTCTCAGCTAATGTAAAGGGGGGGAGCAGTTAACATACAAGAACCTGGAAGAACAAAAGTCTGTATCCACCAACCTGGTGCCCAAAGCTGGACAAAGTAATATATGAACTGAAATAATCCTTTAAAAGTAGTCCTCAACCTATAACTGTAATTGAATCCACAATTAAAGTCATAAGGTTGTTGCAGTTGTAAGTTGAACACCAAGTGACCAAACTCGATTTTTTGGCATTTTTTGTGGTAGTTGTTTACCAAATGCAGCGGTCCTTAAGCGAATGCTGTGGTTGTTAAGCTAATCCATTTTTCATGGTGGGTTGTTTTTTTTGCTGGAAACCAGAAGTGAACAGTGGAACTGGTGAAAAAGTTGTGAATCACAGTCAAGGGACCATGGGATGCCTGCAAACAACTGTAAAACCGAGTTGGTTGCCAAGTGCCCATAGTGTGATCACATGACTTGAGGTGGGTGTGGCCACCATATCTTTGAAAATGAGTTGTAAGTAGCTTTGGGGAGATCCTTCATAACTTCAAATGGACGTTAAGTGACTGGTTGTAAATTGAGGACTACCCGTAAATATCTCCACTAGGGAATGATAGTGAGTGAATGGCTGTCCCGGAATGGGCCTTTTCAGTGGTAGCCCCCTGTTTTTAGGATGCCCTCCCTAGTTAGAATACAATGATACAATCTTTACTATTATTACAGTGCTGCACAACTATATTCTTCTAAGCACCAGGGCTAATAATTCATACACTGCATAATTATGACAATAATTCATAATTACAAGTAGTCCTCGACTTACAACTGCAATTGAACCCAAAATTTATGCTGCTAAGTGAGAAACATGTTAAGTTAGTTTTGCCCCATTTTATGACTTTTCTTGCCACAGTTGTTGCATGAAGCGCAGCATTTGTTAAATTAATAACATGGTTGTTAAGTGAATCTGGTTTGAATTTGCTTGTCAGAAGATTGCAGAAGGTGATCGCATGAGCCTGGAACACTGAAACCATCATACATGCGAGTCAGTTGTCAAGCATCCGAATTTTGGTACCTTGACCATGGGGATGCTGCGACGGTCCTAAGTCACTGTGAAAAATGGCCCTAAGTCACTTTTTTCAGTGCCGTGGTAACAGTCACTAAACAAACAGTTCTAAGTCGAGACAACCTGTATTTCCTTCCTTACTGTTATTGTGGTAGTTTTGCTTAGTTTTATTCCAGGCATTCTTGAGTATAAGTTCTTCCCCCTCCCTTCCCCCCAAATATCCTGAGCAGCCACTTACAGAGGCTCTGCTTTCCAGGTGCTAGGATGAACAAGGGGATAAACTCTGAGCTGATTCAGTAGATGCTCACACATGTACCTTTCAGGTTGTGCAGTGCGGCCTTATTTGAATTTCTTTGCTCTCAAGCGCTTCTCACTAACACATAAAATATTAACAGCTTCCTCTGATTCCTCAGAACAGTTCTCTTGTTTTGTAAAAAACAACAACACAACAACCCTTCCCCCAGACAATCCCTAGGTATCCCGAAAGCCTTTCAAGAGCTGCACAGTACACAGCAAGTAAGGTGAAGTGAGAGCCAACGGAATGACAATGTTCCCTTCTGTGGGTTGGTGGTATCTTCAAAAGGGTTTTCATCACCGGCCACTTCAAAACTTAGCTCTATAAAAGCACACACAAGTTGGAAGGTCTACATTTGTATGTTGTGAAAAATGAATAAGGCATACAAGACACAGTGCTGTGACTTAATCTACCTTTCTCTCTCTCTCTCTCTTTCCCCTGAGCAATTTTACCTCTCCCTCCACCTGCTTCCTGGTTTTCTGCTGATATTGTGATATCTGGTATTGATTGCCTGTGATTAAAGTGATTAAACTAAAGTAGCACAACCTCTGTAAAAGTGCTGGCAGGAAAATCTCCCACAAATTTATGAACATAAATAATCAGTTCTTTTAACACCCTGTTGATTATAAGTGATTGTCTAATCACACGTGATGGAATAAATAGGTTTTAATAGGATAGAACTTCCAGAAGAGTTTTGCTCTCTTTAATTTGCTGGAGTTCTTCCATTTTTCTTATGTATTACTCACATGAAATTTCCTAAAAGTATTCCCATCAAGGAAAAACACAGTTTGCTTTACTTCCTCAGCTTTTCTAGAAATATGGGAATGCTGAATCTGCCTGGACATTAATTGAAATGCTTTCTTTAAATGCTATCAAAATATTGTAATACACAATTTATTAATGCCTCTTTAGTACTTTTTAGTACTCAGTTAAACCAATGTATTTAGAAGAAATTGGTGTATTTCTAAACAGGTGTGTGTTACCTCATACATTCATATATTTACTTTATAAACATTAAAAACCATAATTAACCTGCAGCATAGGCTGTGTGTAGAGTATAATATGTAATATTATAAAATGACAAAACCCACATGCTGATAGGAAGTAACTAATCTGACAGGGATCCTGGATTAGGTTCTATGGTTTCAGACTGAAAGTTATTTAATCATGGCTTATTCTTAGAGAAAATAACAGTGGTGTTGTACATGGAAAATATAGGGATATACTTACAACTGAGCTCCGGCATAATGTTTTACCCCATAATTATTTATGTTGGTTGCTGCAGTAATTCCACAGATAATAAAAGGAACTCCTCCACTAATCAGATAGAACCTGTTTCAAAGACAATTATTTGACAGGTGAATTTGCTTGGCATCAGGTAAAGATTTTTAAAGTTTGAAACAAGAGTCTTTGAAAGCAGAACATAACTCAATTCACCAGTTTCAATGACCCATTAAAACTGAAAATTAAAGAAACTGAATATACAGTGTGATGATCTAGAAAGTAAAAGTTTTTACATTTAGAAACATAGAGTTTAGAATTTCAGTGTGAAATGCATTCGAAACGGGGGACGCTTCAATAAAAACATATTTTCATTTAACCAAGGATGCAAGCTTTCAATAAGAAAAAAAAACATCAAAATCCCTACATTCCAATGAAAAATGAAAGCCATTTTCAAACAAAAAGGGATTACTGTTGACAGTGAAGATTTTTGTTTAAAAAGAGAAGATAAAATAATTTTATTCTGAAAAATTAGCCAAACCAAAATTTTAAGCAGAATGTCCATATGTATTATATGTTATTATCCGATTTTAATATATTAAAAAGTATAATCTTGCAAAAGGCCTATTAAACTAAACCATTATCCTTTGTAAACTTGGCAGTGTCTTCTCTATTCCCAGTCTAGAACCTGAGCTAACGGCACAAAAATATATCACATACAGATTTGGGGCAAACAACTGTTTTGTTTCATGTTGAAAGAAACCAGATGTTCTATCTTACTTGATTATGTAATTAATGTGCCTGAATCCAAGATGACAAACCTGAACCCATGAGCTTCCAATCTTGAATTTTCCTTTGTAAATATTAGTGCACAGTTAAAACTTTTGATAGCAGAGATGGGAATAGGTGCGCTAAACAATATTTTTCTGCCCCCAAGAAGATATGTAGAGAACAAGAAGAAGACATTTTGCCAGCCTAAAAAATCTCTTCTACAGAGATGCTAAAACCAGAATTATTCAAACAATCCAAAAATACAAAATAAAGATGGCACACAGAAGTGTGGGCTCTGAAACAGCGTGAAGACCTGGCTCTGCCAACCGGCCTGGGCTTCTAAGCGTACCATGCAACCCTGGGGATGGTTGGTGGGCTGAAGGCACTTCCTCTGCCTTTTAACGCTGCAATTGTTCTTTTTAAACTCTCTTTTTAATCTGGGTTTTAACTTTGTTTTTAATTATAGCTTTCATACGATTTTACTGTTTTATCTGTAAACTGCCCAGAATCACACTAGTGTGTGGGGTATAGAAATTTAATAAAATAAACAAATTTGATAAGTATGTTGCCTCTAGCCGCAGCCTTAGCCACTGCTGATACTGGCTGCCTTAAACCACTTTAGCAACTGGCTCCAAACTTACTTGGTACTCATTCACTGAGGAGGCTACATTTCTCAAGCTTTCCTTAAAATGTCCTTATGAGCTTTGTGGAAGGAAAAGTAGAGCATTATCTCTAAGCTACCCAGGATGAAAAGCCCAGACGAGTAACCACTACTTGGGAGCAGGTACCATACGAAATATATAGCAGTGAAGGGATGCTGGGCGAAAAGGGATGTAGAAAATGCACTATGTCTGCCTATATAAGAAAAGCTGGCTTACATGATGTATTTACTCATTATGCTGACATAAACTAAATATCACATATTGTATAAAAGGTTTTAATAATTAAGCAGATTTACCATTTTTTTTGCTATTTACATGTACAATAAGTAATAGTGAAATATGGGATGTTATAATGAAACAGTGAATCATTGTCAGGCCCCATTATAAGCTAAACAAGTTTCCTAGGAGATATGTGTTTTTTAAATAAAACACCCATCCTAGTGACCCTACAATCAACATAGTATAGAAATGACTCCGGTTGAAAGAAGCTTTAGAGAGGTGGTGCTCAATCTAATATCTCAACAACTCTTGAAAGAACAAAAGTCCAACTTTTCTATGAATGACAATTCTGTTACATACATGCTATTAGAATTAATGAAAAAATACATCTCTTCCACAGCAACTCTCTCCCACCTTTCTAATTAATTTTATTAAAAGACCATTCATGGCACCCCCTTCCTGGCCAATGAACTCCCCAATAATGGGCTGGATCAGAGAAGTTTTGGCGACATTAGTCGTCAAAGCTTCTTGCGTCTCGTTTCACACTTCTGCCACATAGAGAAAAGATGCAATTTGCCACTTTGAGGCAAAAGAAAAGGACTGACGGGAAGAATTTTGAGGTAATGGTAGCAATGAGACAAAGGTAAGCTGCTGCTAATTCAAGTCAGACATCATATTTTCTCAAGGCTTCCCCAAGTGATTCATCGCCCATTTTCTTCTCTGCATTGTGAGATCTGTGTTCACTTAGAAGAACCAATTTAAAAAAAAATACAACAGTGGAAAGAGAGAAGTTGAGGGGAAAACCTTTCCTCTCCTCTTGTTTATTGCCAACAGGATAGGCCTCATGAAGTAGATGAGAAGGGGAAATGACTCACCTGGACAAGTACTGTAGGTGGTAAACTGAAAGGCAAGAAGGGGCTCTTTGGTTAGCAATGCTGTGAAACTCAGGCAGCAGCATTTTTCCTGCTAAGCTCAAATGAGTCAGAGTGCAGAAGAACTGGAGATGTCTATGGGGATTCTCAGTCATCCGGGTTATGGTTGTCCCAAAGGTGCTTTTTCAAAAGACAACTGGACTTTGTTTTTCCTTGAAGACATTTTGCTTCTCATCCAAGAAGCTTCTTCAGTTCTGACTCATTCTTAGATGACAAGCCAAACGTCCTACTCACCCAGGTGAGTCATTTTCTCTTCTCATCTACTTGATGAGATCTATCCTGTTGGTAATAAACGAAAGGAGAGGAAATGTTTCCCCCTCAACTTCTCCCTCCACCGCTATATATTTTTTTCTTGGTTCTTCTAAGTGAACACAAATCTCACAATGCAGAGAAGAAAATGGTCAGAACTGAAGCAGCTTCTTAGATGAGAAGCAAAACATCTTCAAGGAAAAACAAAGGCCAGTTGCCTTTTGAAAAAGCACCTTTGGGACAGAAGAACTGGAGGCCACCAGATTGACAGGTCATGCTTACACTTTGATACGGGGAATGTTGGACAGTTAATTTGTAATGTTTGTTATGAAAAACCCATTCCCACAAAGACTATTTCTGAAATCTCACCAGGATTATGTGCACTATCATCTGAGAAACAGGTTCTTTGGCTGAGATTACATTACTAGTTTTGCTTTTGCTGAACTATTGCACAGTGATTGTATCTCATGTTTTCTGAAAATAGCGGTGCCATTGGATAACCTTCCATTTTACAATTTTCCAGAAACAATTAGGATCCCATGGTTCCATTTCAAATATTACATTGGAATTGCAATTCATTAATTGCACATAGTTTTGTAAGCTAAAACAACAAAAAAGTGTGAAGTATTGAGTTCAGATCAGACAATGGCAGACCTTGAACTGATACGATTAACTTTTACTAGAATCACAAGGTCTAACAGCTATAGCTTGAGGGGTAGAGCTAAACATAAAGTGGTAGCTCAGAAGTAATTATCTGGGATGCCAAACAATATAATGGGATTTTCATTTAAAAGGCAGGAAAAATATAAACAAGTAGTTTTATAGCACTGAAACCCATTGCAATACATTTTGACTTTAAAAAAAGCCAAGAATCTGAACTGGAAAATTCAGGGTAACGTTGATGAGGAAATTTAAAATAAGATTTTGAAGCATGTAAAGACATCATGGATATAACAATAGAGAACTGTTGACAAGGATGATTATGGTGCCTAGTAGAAAACTATTGATACCTGAAATTGCCTGACCTTCCCAATACTTCAGAAAAAGCAAAAAGAGTCACAATAGAGGCTATGATCTCTAAGTGGAGGCAAGGACAGGGCGATGACTGCCAGGAAACCAAATGTGAGAATTCACTGAAGGTTCTTCTTTTTTTTTTCCATTTGAAATGCAGCCTAATGGGAAGTTGTCTCCACAACACAACTGTTGTGAATGAAGACCCTGTGGGAAGAATATGCACGCTTGTCCCATCCCTGAGGCTACGTCCTGTTCCCTGAAACAATTTATTTCTTCACAATGGGATTTTCCAGCTCTCTAGGAAGTCCAGTAAGATTGCTACTGTAAACTTAATATTATTTTCTATGTACTGATTTGTTGTTATGACTGGAGAAAAAAAACAGCAGGCAGCCTCTCCCACTGCAAACATAATGGTGGAAATTGCAGTGATCTGCACTGTTTGCTTCTCTGCTTAATATTTGTTTTTGAATAGTACATAGACAGGTTCCTAGTCTATATATTTGTTGATTGCTAATATACCAGAGGGCCAGGCTTCTAGGAAGACTTGTGCATCCTCCTGCCCACCATCATAGAAAAATAGTGATTCACTATAGTCTAAGCTGGCTGAGGACTTCTGGGAGTTGAAGTCCACAGATCTTAAAGTTGTCAAAATTGGACATTCCTGGTCTAAACCAAAGGAATTGAGATCTGAAACATTTCTTGATCACTAGGCCTCCAATTACACAGACCTCTTAATATTGTGACAAAATGCAAGTCTAGGCCTTGAAATTCAAGCCCACAACTTGTTGTCTTCCTAATCATTCCCCACAGTCAGTTTAAACTGAATTACAGCATCAAAGGGCGCTGTGAACCTCATCAATTTTCTCAGTTCTATGCAATTTTCTACTGATACAGATAAACAAAAAAAAAAAAAAATCAAATTCTTAACTGAGAAAATCTACTTTTAAAAATTTAAACTTACATTCCACCCTCTTTATCACACAACGATTAACAACATAAACAGAAGATGGCACTGCATTGTTTTAACAAGAACCAGATAATGACCTGTCAATCATATAGAAAACAACAGCATCCAAAAACACAGCCCATCTAATCACAGTTAGGAGAAGTTGGCAGGACAGGCAATGCTATATTTCACAACAAACAAGAAACCTCCCATTTCTCTAAGATCAAAGCACTGCATCTCAGCATTTGCATTATCTGCAAATGAAAAACCAAGATCAGAAAACTCGTACATTTTGCTCCGAGTTATGTGTACTTTCTACCATCACAATTTTAGATCTATCACTTCATATATCTAGATCAAGGACTCTCTGTTTAAATTCATGAGTAGCTCTGCTGAGACTAAGCAATATTAAAAAAAAAAGAATGAAAAGCTGCATATATCATCAAAAGTTTGCTGAGCCAGTGATTCACCTCAAAAAGACTGTCTTGGCTAATATTTTAGATGACATATTTGCATTCTGTAGAAGGATATCTGAAGAACGTACACCAAGGACTGGGCTCACAATAGAGTCCTAGTAAAATCTGACTGGATAGCTTCTAGGTGTGACATTCAGAGTAAGCTGAGTATCAAAGAAACAAAACTTCAAATGTTTGCAATAAACAGCATGGTTGCAATAACTTAAATACTTCCATTTCAAGTGGCAACTTATTAGTATTTTGCATCTGTAGCCTTTAGAAACTAGACTGTAACCCCACAATCTGATGCATTTGAATGTCTACCTGTCATTAATTTTCCACTCAGATGGACAGTGACTCTTAGTGGGAAATGGCAGCCTTTGGCTAATGCCCAGAGGAAACCACAATGGCCAAACTGTGTCAAGGGAAGAATCACTGTGTCAGAGTGGAGAAGTGTGGAAATTTAACAGTGGTTTTAGAATCATAAGGCTAAAAGGGATATTGGAGGTCTTCTACTCCAACCCTTTTGCCCAAGGCATGAATCCATAGACATGAGTCTATCTTTTCATGCTGCTCCATTCGTTAGGAGGTGGAGCCACTGCAAGTTGAAAACCCTCATTTTCATAAGCAGACTGTGCTGAACACTGTTCTCATTGCATCGAAAACTGTTAAATACAACCAAGCATTTTAAATATTTGAATGTCTGAATCTGCCAACTCGGTTGTATTTGCATAACTGCTTTCGCTTAATCCGTACTGAGCATGTTGTAGTTTTAATTCTTATCAAAGAGGGAGAGAAAGAAAAAGAAATGGAGCATATAATTGCCTTTAAAGGGACTTGAATTGTTCTCTATCTCCTTCGTTACTTCAAATGTGAATTTTGCTCAGCCTTCCTAGGAGATGAGACTTGGAACTTTGCATACAAAACACATACTCCACCACTCAGTTATATAATATTCACATGAGAAGCCTTGTCCTTTTAATTTTCAGTATCCCTTTGGATACAAGGCTATCTATGACTTTGCCCATTCTAAATCCTGAAACTGGAACCCCACTTTTGGAGGCCTTCTGAATAAGTTTATTCTTCTTTATTTGATTTTATTCGGCTGTCTCGCTTTGGATACATATTTCAGTGAAAGATGCACCTTTAAAAAGGAAAAAAAAAGCAACCCTAGAAGCTACCAGATACCTTAGAGCAGTGTTTCCCAACCTTAGTCATTTTAAGGTATGTGGA
>JAOYMU010000049.1:31614081-31625014 GCA_025802295.1 Psammodynastes pulverulentus
AGCATAGCTGGCTGGGGAATTCTGGGAGTTGAAGTCCACAAGTCTTAAAGTTGACAAGTTTGGACATCCCTGACCTACAGCGTCTGAAGGCAAGCTTTTCTGCTGGTTAATCGTCCTCACTGTTAGAAAGTTTCTTCTCAATTCCAGGTTGTTTCTCTCCTTGATTAGTTTCCATCCATTGTTTCTTTCTTCAGAAGGCAGTTGTAGGTGTAGAAGTTATCTGTGCCAATGACCTAATATTCAAGCTATTTCTTTTTTTCTTAAGTGTCATGTTTTTATTGTTTTTTTTTTCAAAATATAAAATGCAAAGAGAAATTAAAAAAAGTAATAGAAAACTAGGAGTAAGGGGAGAGAAAAGAAAAAAAATGGTATAAAGTGGGAAAAGGAAAGCAAAAGGCACCAATTTCCAACTCTCTTTAGCACAGTAGAAGATAACATTACATCCTCAACTTTTTATTTTTATACAACAGTATGGTATGCAAGGCTTTTTTTCCGCAGGAACTCGGCGGAACTGCGTTCCGGGACCTTTTCAGAGTCCGCGTCACGTGGTCCGTCTCGACCAATCGCGTGCTATCATTTCCAGGTTTTTTTAGCGCGACGACGGGGGTGCGTTCCGGCACCTTTCTTCGGAGAAGAAAAGCCCTGCCTGCTCCAATTACTCTCCTTCTCAGAACGTCAAAATACCAGGACTCCTTGACCTAATCCTCAGATCTGTTTCCCAGATCCCTTTTTCCTCTCACTGGACTCACAAGCCTGCCAACTCTTCTTATTTCCCCACCTTGTTTCTTTCCCCTTGAGTTATCCCTGTGATCACACTCCCTTTATCAGTTGTTAGTCAGTCTCATATCCCCATATTTGGGGCCACTATTCAGAAATTAGCAAAATCCATTAACTGGCAAAACTGTATAAAAACTCTTTTCTTGCTCGCAACATTAATCTATTTTGGCCAAGAACTGTGATTGGGGTACAAAAGAAGAAGCAATAGTTGGTGGAAGATGATCAGCATTGCAAATGACAGAAATACTGAATTTCTGTCCATTATGTGTTACTTACATATCCTTTGCTGAATCAAATACTTCCAAATTTGAACCCCTGGAGATAGCACGTCCTGAGCTGTATTCTCCTCAATAATTTGATCCCTTTCATATCGGCGATTCCATATTTTTTGTCTTTTCAGCAACCCAGATAATGCAGATGGTGAGATAGACTGAGAAGCTGGGCCTGCTCTTCAAAAGTACTGGAGCCCAGTAGAGGTAATCAGGCCAATGAAAGACTTAAAGGCCTTAACTGAGCTCCAAACCTGACTGAAATGTCAGCCATTAGAGGTAGTCCATACAGGACGCACCAACTATGAGGACTAAACACTATCTTTATTGTAAAAGAATCTTGCAAGTTTGAAAATACATCTCTCCCATCTTGTCTTTACAGTCCAAGAAACTAGGAAAGGTCCCTTCTGAGATATTTTCCACACCCTCATTGCTTTTGTGGGCTAAGCTGTCTCTTATCTGATGTTATCCTAAATTGCTTTCCTCCTCCTCTTCCTTCTGTCTCTCAAGGACATTCTCATGGTCCATTACACAAAGCAAGTTATATTCTTAGAGTTGTCCATGATCTGCAACTCTAGACTCTCTGAAACACCCTTGAATATAAATCAAATTTTATTGACTGCTCTTGTTTAGCAAACTCTGGACCGAGAATCCTTCCTGTCTTTCATGAGCTTAACTACCATGTATGGGTATTTCTTTCTCTATGTCTTTCATAGAGACATTTGAACTGGGATATGAGTGGCCGAAGTCACCCAGTGAACTTCCATGGCTGAATCTGTACTTGATCTATACCACTCCGTCTGTAAATGACCAGGGCTAAGCCCAAGTTTGCCCAGATTGATTCCCATCAGTTTGGAGTTTGGAGTCGCTAAGCTCCCACAAGTCCAGCCCCCCCCCCCCATGAATTCTGTTCACTCTTANNNCTATTACTTCCGGGTTTTTTTAACGCGACGGGGGGGCGCGTTCCGGCACCTTTTGGTGCCGAAAAAAAGCCCTGCTTTTATCCCAGTTCCTGACACCATCCTAGTCCAACACCCTCCCTACACCCCAATGGTTTATATACTCACCTGTCTAAATAGACTACTTTGCTATCAAGCTGGAAGGAAATATTCTGTGAGCCAAGCATCTTTAACAATTAATGTACTAGGGAATATGCATATGAGGCATAAATCATCCTGTCCAATGAAGGCAAATAATTCATTACTGAGCTTGCATTTTAATTTAAATTGCTATAGAATTAAGCATTCATTTAAATGCTTATTGCATATATTTTGTTTGCTCTAATAAACTGGCTAATAGGAGAATATGAATATATCTATCTATATCTATCTATCTGCCTGCCTGCCTGCCTGCCTGCCTGCCTGCCTGCCTGCCTATCGATTGATCGATAAGAGTTTTTGAATCTTTGGAAAGAAAGAATCTTTCTTTCCAAAGAAAGGAATGCATCATAATAACTTAAAAGACTGCATTGCTTGTAATCATTCAGAAGAGAATAAACATTTATTAAAATCCTCTTTCAGAAATGATACAAATGAAAAGTATTGAAGAAAAGTACGTAAACCTCAAATAAAATTTTATGTTAAGCAGCTAGTACCTCTTCCTGGGTACTCCTCTTCCAATGAAATCTTTTTTGAATTGGACATAGTAACAAGTACAGATATCCCTCAAGACCATTTATTCATCAACTGTTTGAAGTTATATGGAGGCACTGAACAAAGGGACTTATGACCAGTCCTCAAAGCTATAGCTATTGCAGCATCCCCATGGTCACATCATCAAAATTTGGGCACTTGGCACGTTGCCTGCACATGCAATGAAGGGTCACTTCAATTCCCCCCAATCATATCACCTCATTTATGCCCTTTTGTCCCCCTGCACTCTGTGATACCCTAGCTGACCTTTGTTGTCTTCTGCTGCTAATCAAGCATACCTGGCCTGCCCTTTCTCCTTACCTGGGATTCCTTCTGCTTCTCAATTGATGACCCACATGTCTGGACATATGATGGCAACTGGAACTGCCAGAATTGCCATGGCTAAGCGATGTGGTCATGTGACATGCATAACTTAGTGATGGAAATTCTGGCCCTGGTGGTGGTCATAAGTTGAGGATGACTGTATTAAAATAGAACAATTTTGCTAATTCCACATTTCAAACAGATTGTCTGAATCCTAGTATTAGCAAACAGCAAGCCATATACAGCATTGCTTGTGACAATAAGCCACGATTATATTAATGAAGGTATTCAATTACATCTACATTGAAAACTGCATCTGGGTAGCCTCATGAGCACATAAGACACAAATTTGTATAAAGAGACATGTTTTCTTAAAAAGATGGTGAGGTATTTTTCAGTTTCTCTTTACAACAGGAAATCGGCCTAAGAAACTAACATAGGAAAGGCTTACTGAAACTGGTATTTCAAGTTCTTTCATAGAAAATAGTTTTTTACTAGAAGAATTAATGGAACTACTCAAAAGTTTTTCTGTTGAGCCATAACAATATTAAATTGCATATGATAAATAACAAAAAGTACCAAAAGCAAATGTATTTATAAGTTAACGGTGCTGATTTCAATTGCCGAGTTCTATATTGTCAGATAAGAAGTGCGAATAAAGGATTTTAATTAATAACCTGTAAGGGCTCTCTACTATATGTGTATCCCGAAAGTATGTTTGGGAAAGGTTTATGTCAAGAAGAATCTCTCAGCTGTCATGCACATAATATTCCAGCCAACAATGCAAGGTATTATCTGTCTAGTGCAGGAGAATAAGAACATACAATAAATATGCAATTCTCTTACAGCTCAGATAGCTCAATTATCAAGCTAAATCTTGCATTAATAACATAAATTGCTGCATGCAAAATCTTAACAACAATTACATAAATATTTTTTAAAATGTAAAAGCCTATTCTGCTGCTACTGCAGGGTAACATTCACAGTAGTTACATTTATATAAAAAAAATAAAGAGCATATCTTTTATCAAAAGGATGTCATTTACAGCATCTCCCTTTCTGTATGATGGCTATTTTCTGTGACCCTTTTTAGATGTTGCCCCACCACCACCTCCAAAAAATCCAAAACTTAATTTGTAGATTGTAACAAGGCATTTGGGGTTTTAAAGTGAACTGCTTTCAAAGCTGGAGCCAGCAATGCAAACATTTGACATATCAATTCGCTCAACTCAAATCTGTACATTATTTGCATATCCTTGGTGGTAAATTTATCCTGCTGAGGAGGAACAAAGCTCCTTTAACAGTCTATGATTCAATAATGATTTTCACTAAATGTAGAAAACATGACATCAAGAGGATATTCAGTAGTGACAGAAAGATTTATATTTCATCTAGTTCTCAGAACAGGAACTAGGATTATCAGATTAGGACTTCAAAAAATCTTGATGTTTATTAGATGATAGCTAAAAAATTAATTGATCCACAACCTTTTGCTACTGTATGGTGAGTTTTATATTCCAGTTCTGGAGTCCTAGTAGGCAGCCATTCTCCCTGGATCAATGGCTCTTTTAAGAAAAGAGAGAGTATATACATATGAATAGTGGAACAGGTTTGCAGAGATATGAAGTCATATCTCCTTCATTGTTCTCTGCCATATACAAAATGCCCCCCCCCAAAAAAAATTGGCTGCCATGGAACAGCAAAAAGAGTTATACAAGATGATCACCCTACAGAATGCACAAAATGGCCACACAATGGCTAATGGGGGAGTGCATAAAGGGTCAAATGAAATGAATGTCCAATCAGGGCAGTCTTAAAAGGACCACACAATATGGCTATCCAGTTGGTATAGGAGATGGAACTAGGGTTATCTGACATCATTACTTTTATGGCCATTATTCTGCTCCATATGAGGTTTGAATGTGTGTGTGGGGGGGATGTACACACACACTCACACTCACACACACACACACACATTTACAGAACTTCTTGATGACTGCAAATTTATTGAATTTGAGAGATATTAAGCCTAGGGTTCCTTTTTCTAATATTGTTCTAGTTTGCCTCATTTAAAAATGGCAATCAGAAATTAACAAAATGAATTAACGCCAGTACCTTAATACTTTTACTTATTAACTCAATTTTAAACTTCTAAAAATATTCATAAGCCTTACATATGGTAAATTCCTGGCCTCAGGCTCCTTGCTTTCTACGGTTCATTGACGAATGTAGCTAGTAACATTTTATTTAGAAATTGGTTAAATTTAGAAATCATGATCAAGAATTAATTTTTTTAAAAAGAGTAAATAATAGGTTCTGTGCTCTTTAAATCCTGATCTTTTAATTATAATTTGTATTGGACCGCCATGTTGATTCTTATATGCCTTCTAAAAAATCATAGTATTAGCAAATAAAGTTCCAAATCCTGAATGACTTGTTTGACCAACTTTATAGATTAGAGACTAGGTGATAATTGTCCAATAACTCCAGATCTAGGGTGGGCTTGAGGAGGAGGGGCGCCAGAGTTTCCTTGAGGGCTTCTAGTATCAGCCTTTCAAGAGAGACCAGGTTAGGAAACGGAGAACAAAAGAATGCTACTTTATCATGTGGGACATATTAACAGAATTTTGAAAGTTTGCCACAATTTTTCTCTGCCCCATTTTATATTAAACAGATTTGAGCCAGAGTTGGGTTTCTTTCTCACATTTTCCACTTTTTCAATATGATTCAGTTGTCATATTTCTCCCTTAAGGATGTATATACATTTCTTTGTCAAAGTTATTTTTACATTTCTTTCCACCTGGTTGCATCTCTTCTGATAACAAAGCAATAACAATTGTCCCTGGTCTAGGAAATTACTTTCCCTTAGCTGCCTGAAGGATCCAAGAGGGAGAGACCCACTGGTAGAAGAGAATAACCTAGAGAGCACCTATCCATTTCATTGGAGATCACAGGTTGAAGGAATTCCAGATAAGCAAGCAAGGTAATGGTCTAGTTATCATCCTGGACTCTGTCCTCATGGAGTCAAGACTTAAGCAAATCTGGGTGAATTATGTCAATGAAATGTGATCACGGCAATGATGGATGTTGATTCTTTCCTAATTATGAGCTAATTATCCAACCCATGAGTGCAGAATGCAACTTGCTAACACAACAAGAGAGAGGAAATAAGGGTGTTTTGTTTTTCTTATCATCAGGAAATGAGGAATGTTGTCAGATTCACTTCTTGACTTACTTCACAGGTTTTTCTAGATGTTGCTTCCATTGCTTTTTCTCTGCAAGCTTTTGGTAAATGAATTAGTCTTCTGGAACTGGCAAAAGAGAAGGGCCACTTGAGCACAATTTTATCAAGGTTCTGGGCCATCTTGTGATACCAAGAGAAAACCAGTGTTGGCCCTTCTCATTCCCATGGCCGACATGACCGGGTGAGGATAGTATGTCTTCTGATATTCCCTTGTCCAGCGGAGGGGGATCGGCAGCCACTGTTTATATTTGGCAGCTCCAATGCCCTGAAGATATGCTGGAGGACACGGGGTTGCATTGTAGATGATGTGGGGGAGTTGCACGATGGGGAGACATGTTGCAATGATGTATGGGTGTGGGATGATGACGTGGGTGATAGAATGTAAATATATAGCGCTGGGTTGCGGATGCACTCAGCACTGACTTCTTCCATATTCCAGCTTACCCAGGTTCCTGGCAATTTAACCCAATAAAGGACTTTGTTGCAGAACTTAGTCTCCTGTTCCTCACAATTAAACCAGCTTATAGGATGCCGAAGACCTGGGTTAAGAACCAGGTTTTCAATGGATTTAGCTGCTGGATTGTCAGGAAAATCCACAAAGAACCACTGAAAGCTATTCAGATCCCTGAGGTGTCTGCGACCAACAGGTCCAGCCCTATAGAAATCTCAAGAGGCAACCAATTATAAGTTACCTTACTACGGCAAAGAGTTAGAAGCAATACCACCCGTATCCCGATGTCATGCCAACTATTCCAAATGAGGATGGCTATTGCAAGTGTGGGAGGATGTGCAAGGGATTGGCTTAATGCTCGCATGGTGGAGTTTAGGGTGGGTGCTGCAGAGTGTGTGAGGGGCCAGCAAGGTGTGAGAATAGTGGGGCTAGGTGTGGCTGCTACAGGATTGGGGAGCTTACCCAAGTGACTTGCGACCTTCCCTTCCAGCTCCCAACTGACTTTGTTGGCGGAAAGCCTACAGGGAAGGTTGCAAATGGCAATCAGCATAAGCATGGGATGCTGCAACCATCCTTAGCAAATCCGGTTGTCAAGGACCCAGATCACAATCACATGACCGTGGCGGTGCTGGGATGGCCAGAATTTTGAGAACCAGTTTTAAGCATCACCATTATGACTTTGAATGATCACTGAATGAGCGGCCATTAACCTAGGACTATCTAGGACCACCTTTAAGTATTTCCCTAAATTAAGCAATATTTTTATGACTTATATGATTTAAAGGAGGTATTTTGTGCCTATCTTTTATGCTTGATATCTGTACATTTTTTTAAAGTTTTATAATTCTTTGTATTATATCACATTTTTAAAAATTTCATGAGAATGTGTAGGTCTGTCAAATTGCCAACGTTCTTAACAAGATTCATTAATTGGGAAATGGACTGTTTAGGGTTTGAAATAATTAGAACCACATCAATGGCAAACAAATTAATTTTCATATGATTTTTTTAAAAAACGGTATGCTTTTAATTTCAGGATGCTCGCTAATCTCCTTAGCCGAGGGTTTTAACAACAGTGAAAATTAATGGGGAGAGAAGCCACTGTTGTTTTCCCCTCATTCAATGTTAAATAAGGGAAAAGTCCATTTCACACACAAATATACACACACCCCTTTTTCCCTCTCTGTCTTCCAGAATGACCAAGCATAGGAAGGAAAAAGATTGACTCTATTTTTGGTCTAATAGAAGGACATGATTGCTTGCAGTCCAGACTGAATACCTTGCACATTGCTGCCAAAGTCTTCTAGCAAGAACAGTATTTTTTAAATTGACTTAGAATCAAACTGGCATGAATATTCAGGTACTTCTCAACTTACAACCACAACTGAGTCCAAAATTTCTATTGCTAAGTGAGACAGTTGTTAAATGAGTTTTGACCTATTTTATGGCCTTCTTGCCACAGCTGGTAAATGAATCTCTGCAGTTGTTAAGTAAGTAACATGGTTGTTAAGTGACTATGGCTTCTCCCCATTGACTTCCAAGTAGGAAGTTTCTGACTTTGTCAGAAGATCGCAAAAGGTGATCATATGACCCAGGGACAACTGTCATATGACCCAGGGACAATTGCCAAGTGTCTGAATTTTGATCACGTGTCCATGGGGATGCTGCAATGGTCATAGTATCATAAATCATAACTATCATAAGTCACTTTTTCAGGGCTGTTATAACTTCGAACAGCCACTAAATAAATTATTGTAAGTCAAGGACTTTGGAGAACAAACGAAAGTATATGATATCATCAAGAGTAAAAGAACTGAAATGGAAATGGGCTGGTCATATAGCAAGAACTGATGGCAGGTGGACCAAGGCGGTCATAGAATGGATCCTACTTGATAAAAAGTGTCCATGAAAGAGACTTGAAACAAGATGGATTGACGACATCAGCAAGTATTGCAGACCTAATTGGCAAAAGAAAGCTCAGGACCATATAGGTTGGAAACATGTGGAAGAGGCCTTCATCCTGCAGTGGATAGACAATGGCTAAAATGATGATGGTGGTGATGATGATGATGATAATGATGATGATGATGATGATGATGATGATGATGAAGTCAAGGACTACCTGTATGACCAGAACTGCTTAAATCAGGGTTTCCCAACTATGGCAATTTGAACTCCTATGGTTGCCCGGGGAATTCTAGGTGTTGAAGTCTGCTTACAGCCAGCTTCCTGCAATTTGGCAGATCGAATCTCACCAGGCTCAAGGTTGACTCAGCCTTCCATCCTTCCGAGGTGGGTAAAATGAGGACTCAGATTGTGGGGGGAATATGCTGATCCTGAAGCATCAAGGTCAGCTTCAGGGTTGACATAGATTAGATTAGATTATTTGTTTCTATACTTCAACCTCCATCTTCACCTTTACCACTACCTCTATCCTAAACATTGAGGAAGATTTTAATATTTCAAGAAACCTACTGAAGCCACACCCTTATTCATTTCTGATTCAGATTTGCACCAACTCAAGAGTACAATCCTAACAAAATGAGAATGCAGCTTTCTAGGTTCTGTTGAGTTTCTCTGACAACCTGATCCACCTTTACATGATTGTGTGCACATCTTTCTTTTTCAGATGCAGGCACCTGTTACCCATGTCTGATAAACCAGTATCCAAATCCTCAACGACATTCATGCATTCCAAAAACTTACACTTTCTTATCTCTTAAAGAACGTTTAGGGATGTCTTTGGCTGTTCTGGCTCTTTTCTTTTCTTTCCTGACTACCCTGGTGCTTTGGCTTTTTATTAAGCATCGAGACCTCGCAATAGTCAAGGCCAACAACCGGAGCCTCACCTACCTTCTCCTGGTCGCTCTCCTGCTCTCCTTCATCTGTGCTTTATTGTTCATTGGGCCACCTGGGAAGATTACATGTCTCCTTCGCCAGACTGCTTTTGGCATCATATTTTCACTAGCGGTTTCTTGTATATTGGCCAAAACCATAATTGTAGTTCTGGCCTTCATGGCCACCAAGCCTGGATCCAAGATAAGGAAATGGTTGGGGAAAAGACTGGCTTATTCCATCATCCTTTTCTGCTTGCTTATTCAAATTATCATTTGTACTATATGGTTGACAACAGCTCCTCCATACCCAGATGCAGATGGTTACTCATTGAATACAGAGATTATACTGGAATGCAATGAAGGCTCCTCTACCATGTTCTACTGTGTTCTGGGTTTCATGGGATTTCTGGCCATTGTCAGTTTCATTGTAGCTTTTTTAGCCAGAAAACTCCCTGACAGCTTTAATGAAGCTAAATTTATTACCTTTAGCATGCTGGTCTTTTGTAGTGTTTGGCTCTCCTTCATTCCAACCTATTTGAGCACCAAAGGAAAATACATGGTAGCTGGGGAGATTTTTTCCATCTTGGCCTCCAGTTTTGGGTTACTGGGATGCATTTTTTTCCCAAAATGTTTTATCGTTTTGATGAAACCTGATTTAAAATTTAGAACAACTTTAACAAGAAGGAATCAATAAAAGGGAAAACTTGAAACCTCTCAATTTGTCGATGGGTGAGGAGAACTTCAGGATACACTCTGTGCATGATGTGGAAAATGTGGAAACTTATATTTTGTGTGGAGTTATTTTGAGCGGGAACAGATAAAGTGGGTCTCTTTTCCATCTGCATTAACATTTTCCAATCCTTGCTTATCTGAAGTGTGGGGTGTATGTTCTCCAGTACAATTGATAACTCTTCATAGTCAAGTGAAACCCTATCATGAATGCTGGGGAACCAAAACAGATTTTGGGAGTATGGAGCCCTTCTCAATCCTGGTTTTTTTTCAAGTTTTTTATTTTTATTTTAAGAAACATATCCTTTTATGAACAGCGTAGGTCCAGGATACCTTACATTTTAAAACAAATATGACCATATTTCCACAATTAATATATTTAACAATTTCTTAATCTTATTATTAATACACTTTTCTATTAACTTATCATTTTATGCATTATGATATTTTTATATCTATCATTACATTCTTTACTTTATCCTTTCTAGTTCAAATAGTATGTAAACATCATATTTGCAATTTTTTTAGCAGCAGCACTTTATATTTATATACTGCTTTACAGTGCTTTTCACAGCCCTTTCTAAGCGGTTTACCGAATCAGCATATTGCCCCCACAATCTGGGTCCTCATTTGACCCACCTCGGAAGGATGGAAGGCTGAGTCAACCTTGA
>JAOYMU010000049.1:31678795-31692522 GCA_025802295.1 Psammodynastes pulverulentus
TCCCTGCGAAACGATTTTAAATCAGGGAGCACCCGCAGCATTGGAGGTAGTTCGTTCCAGAGGGTTGGCGCCCCCACGAGAAGGCCCTATTCCTTGGGTCACCAAACGGCACATAGACGCCGTTGGGACCCTCATCAGCCCTTCCCTGTGGGAGCGAACCAGTCGGTGGGAGGTCGTTGGCAGAATGCGGTCCTGTAGATACCTTGGTCCTTTGCCATGGGTCGCTTTAAAGGTCATAACCAGAACCTTGGACAGAAAAGGTGAGTAACAAGCAAGTACTGGAGCACATAACACCAGACATGTCACCAGAAGGCAAAATCACAAAACTGCATCCCTCTCACTTTGGCCATGTCATGTAGGGGAATTCACTGGAAAAAGCAATGGTCTTTGGAAGAGTTAGCGGTAAAAGGAAACCAGACCATCAAATAACACGATGGCTGGACACTATCAAAGCTGATACCAGCCAGAAAAAATCAAAGGAATAGTGCAAATCAGAAGAGATCAGACCTACAAAATAGCCAAGATTCAGACTTGACTGAGTGGATAACATCATAATCATCATCATCAATATATGATAGTATGTTTAAAATTGTTTTGCGATCTATCCACAGGAGTCAGTCCTGATTACAACAAGTTATTCAATATATGAATAAATAATGGATTTCCCAGTTCCATGGGCATTGTGGCTGGTGATTTTAGTAACATTCAACAATCAACCTTCATTCTGGACTCTTTCTTTCAATTTCTAGTGCCAGGAAGTTAAGATGGCAGCAAATCTGATGTAATTCTATTTGGGATGGATAATTAAGGGAGAAAGGATTCTGATGTACCTTATAACACAATAGATTACTATATAAAGTTCTAAGTAACTCGGGCAAGCTCAAATAAGCAATAATTACATAGAATTTCAAAAGGTGTATTTAACACTAATATTAGGATAACTACAGAGACATAGAACTTGTAAAAGGAACTTTTCACTCTTTATTAGTGAATTGGTTATGGTGCAATCAAATATTTTGAATGTCTTTTCCCCAGGGTTTTCATCACACGGACTAAGTTCCTATTTATGAGATACCCTACAATAAACTTCTATCCTGTCTTTTGATTATTTATGTCTAATATTCCTTCTATTATTTCCCATCCTCCCCTTTATTTCTCATAAACTAGGAAGGATATATTTATTTTATATAGAAATAAATATTTCAGCCAACTACATCACAGGACCTGTGATGGTATAACAACTTCATGTCATATACTTAGGTACTTTATTTTCAGTACTTATCTTTTTCTTGGCATTAATATCATTCTATTTCCTACTTCTGATTGATCTTCCTTTGTCTAGAAACTCCTGTACATTGCAACCTACTGCAATAACTGATGGATCTTTGCTGCTTGGTGGACATACAACATCAATGCTGGAAATATTGTTTTAAATGTTCAGTGTACATAAGCCACTATTATCAACAACTTTCTGAAACTACATATTTTCAGAGACAAAACAATCAAAAATTTGTCAAACTATTACAAAAAATAAAATAGTGGAGTGTTAAAAGACATTTTAGAGATACAATTTCTAAGCTTTTCTTTTAAAATAGATAGAGAGCAGCATTCAAGAAAGATGCAAACAAATAGCTTATTGACTTGGATGAATAGATAAATGTAAAAAATTTTTGGGGGTGCCTCTGAGCTACAGCTCCTCCTAAATCTTGATATCACAACTAACAACCTTCAAACTATTCAAGGAACAATGGACTCTAAGAAGTGCTGTATAGGTAATCTCAACTTACGGTCATAATTGAGCCCAAAATTTCTGTTGTTAAGTGAGACATTTGTTAAGTGAGTTTTGCCCAATTTTACGACCTTTCCTGTCACAGTTGTTAAGTGAATCACCACAGTTAATAAGTTACTAGCAGGGTTGTTAAGTGAATCAGACTTTTCCATTGACTTCGCTCGTCAAAAGGTTGCAAAAGGTGATCACATGACCTTGGGACATAGCAATGGTCATAAGAAGGAATCACTTGCCAAAGCATCTTAATATTGAACACATGATCATGGGGGGGGTGCTACAAAGGTCGTAAGTGTGAAAAAACGGTCATAAGTCACTTTTTTCAGTGCCATTGTCACAGGTCACTTAAATGAATTGTTATAAGTTGAGGACTACCTGTACTAGTAGTAGACATAAAATATGACATTAGTTCTTGATGTTATACATATAGGCCTCCTAGCTCATGCTGTGTTTGTCAATTAGATCAATGTAACAACCTCAATAACATCTTTTTTGGGTTATATATCTCACTCAAGAACACCTTCAGTCCAATCTCTTCAGAAAAGTTCTACACTTCTGTCTCATATTCACTATATAATTAAATATCCCATATTTAAATTCCTCCCTCTTCTCTTTTGCCTTTTATTTGTACCACAGCTTTTCTGAATTTTTTTTTCATTTTCCAGTTTGGCTCATATGCTTTAAATTATCACCATTTTCTGTTTAACCTTCCCACCCTCAAATCTTGGTTAAAACACTTTATCCATTTATTGGAGACTGATTTTTCTAAAGTAAAACTCCATGTTTGTCTAGCACTAAAACTTTTTGCCCACTTCAGATTGTGGGCAACTTGAATTTTTATTATCTATTGCTTTTCAAGTATAAACTGAGCATCTATCTGTCTTTCTTACATGCCCAGACAGTCCATAGGAAAAGAGGGTAAACAGCAAACATATAAAATGGAATGAAATAAAACAGGGTGGTGAATAATTTAAAATCGTTATCATTTTTGAAGTTCCTGATTAGTCCTTTCCATTTGATTCTAAATGTAAAAGGCCTAAGAACAATCTTCTACCACAGTTAGATTAATATTCACTATAAGAGTTGAGCAGCCCACCCATAATAATTTTATAATACTTTTCCTAAAATGTATAGGCCCAAAGATAGATGACATAGCAAAGCAGAGGCAAAAGGCCTCCTGAGAAAAAGACTCAGATAAATCAGGAACGTCAAGAGGCTTTAGTTTTCTTTATAACTGTTGATGACCGTATAATGATCTTTCAGCATCAATGGGTTTCTCAAACTTGAATTTGCCTGCAGTCTCTCACGGGAAACAAGGACAATGGCTGACTTCCAGAAAGCCTGAAAACTGGAGTGTCACCCTGCCTTAAAACATCCCAGCCATTTTTGGAACTTTATTTTTCCACAATGCATACTATTTGTTTGGAGGTTCTAGCAGGGAGACACAGCTATCGTATATACCATTGACTGAAGATTGGTACTCTCTTTCTAGCTGGGTTGGTGGTTCTTTTCCAATGAGTGTGCAGCTTCAAGAGGGACAGACGTGAAGATGTGAGGAAGGGAGGAATGCCTATTTAGCCAGCAAGATAAGCCAAATCAACCCCGGTGATAAATGGAATAGATCACCTGGGTTGCATCAGATAGTCCTCATATTCATCTTGCACACTCTGTCACTACGGCCTCCAGTAGGTATGAGCATCTTAATAATTATAAAGCCAAAGGCATTCCCATAGATATAGGACATTCTGAAACATACTCTGTTCAATCAACTGGTAAGCCGGTTTGCTAACTTTTAATCTGAACAGAACTCCTGGCAAAATAAATTATTTTTCAACGGCCTCAGCAACCCTTTAAACAGTTGAACGCTGCTAATTCTTAATTTTCTGAGGGAGCATCATTATGTAGAAAAAGCTTGACAGACACCAATGAGCAGTCAAGTGGAATGAGAAGTATAAACAGGGTAATTTGAACCTATAGTACTCAAATGATACGTTACATTTGCAGTGACAGAAATTACATTGAAAACCTCCGTCATCTTGCTAGTGCATCTGCTTTACTAAAAGCTAACTATTCCGTTCATTTTTTTTAAGGCTACCATTTCATTTGGAGCTTTGCAGTTATTTTTCACTTTAAAAGGAGAAGATCAACAGAAATCTATAGAGCCCAACAAAGAACATCTCACAAAAAAGACTGGTTTCATTATAATGAAGGTTGTATTCCCTAGGGCCTGTTTATATATTTGAACTTTATCCCTGTATCACTTTAGTAACCTTGCAAAACAGATGAGGTCACTTCTTCCTAAGTTGAACCATTGGTCCATCTGACTTAATAAATGTCAACAATTAATAGATAGAGTCCAGGATTTCAGGAAATAGTTTCTCCTAACACAATTAGAAAAGCCAGGATTTGAATCTGGAACCTTCCATAGGCAATGCTTACAGATCCACAGACCTTCCCTAGTGCTGAACGAGAGTGACTTGCTCAAGGACACCCAATGTATTCCACAACTGACTGGAATACAGATTGTGCTATCTCAATTCTAATAAAGCTCGTACAAACAGGACTTATTTTTAACCCAAATTGAACATACACATTGTTGAATATCTTATAGTACTTTTCAGTCAACTTCAGTTTAGATCTTTGGCTTTAATATCTCCTGCTTTAATTTCCAGACTATAGTAGCATATGATTCATCTACTAATAATGCTTTTTAAATGGTTCTCCTGATAATTATAGAAAATCTGTTAAAATCACAAAACAAATATAACAATGGGCTTATTTTCTAGGGGAATTGTGTTACATTAGTTCAACGAGGTCAAATCTGTGTTCATAAAATTTTATGCTGTTTTTGATATTCTAACAGACATTACAGTGAAGTACCCAGGAGTCTTGCAGTCTTTTAACTCCTTGGTGACTATGTGAAGTCCTATTAAACAGGAGACATTTTGCACCCCTCAAAATGATATGAACCGCAAATTAAAATACATATGGCTACCTACATTTATTCCAGATGGTCTACAAAAGTAGAAAGAAGTTTCTCTACTTTATAAATAAATACAAAGTTTTAAGGACGTCACGGACACTAACAAACTAGTCAGCTGAAATGGGTGTGGTATCTGCAGCACCCATAGGTACTTTTGGAAAAGATTATGGGGAACCACAACAGAATTCTAAATGTTGAAATGTAGCTTTGTTTGTTTCGTTATGCTTAGAAAGCGGACGTTTCAATCACTGGACCTTTAGGGCATTCTAATATAATATGCAGCAAGTGAAACCAAAGGGATCATGTGATACTGAAGGCATTCCATTTAATAAAGTAGACAGCAAGATTGGTATGGTATTTAGATACTTGTTGTCACTGACTTGGTCCATGACCGGCTGACATCTGTGCTCCATCTGACAGCAGCAGATTGGCATTCTTTGCACATGTCCTTTCAATTCCTGTCATCTGGCTTATTTGCCGTTCTATACACATTCCAGGCACATTGCATTATTTACTCAAGTATGAACCTTTCAGTGGTGCTCATAAAGAGGCACCTTCTCTTCACAAGTATATTCTAGAATGAATGCTGGATTCAACATTAGGGAGAGAAGATGACTGAAACACTACTTCCTTTCAAAGAGCTCCCGAGACTGAGCAACCCGTCTGTAGGCTGCAGAAAACGTAAGTCTCCCTCATACGTTTCATCCGCTGTTTACATTTACTTCACTGTTGATACGTTATCTAATTTAATATGCCTTTTGTGTCTGCCCTGGTAACTTCCCAGTTAATAAAACTATTAAATAACTGCATTGTGAACTGCAAATATGCCTGAGGAAAAGCCTCAGCAGTCTTTGTGTTAGCAGTACACATAAATATGCCTTTTTTTTCTTTAAAAGCAGCCATTTAGTAAAAAGAATGCTATCGTCAGCACAGGGACCTGAATTTCAAGAACTGTCAGAAAGGACTACAGAAGCCTTGTTTAGTGAAGCAAGCAATCTTCTTTTTTCCCATTTATTAATGATTCAATATTGCAGTAAGCCAGCAATTAATTAATATGATCAACACAGCACTAGATACGTAAAAGACATCCTTTCTTGAGAAGTATAGGGGAATCAATATGTATTAATGTGTGTTTGTATTTATGTATGTATATATATTTACATATATACATATGTATACATACACTGATAATTTACGTTCATTACTGTAGTTTCTTCATAGAACTTTCATTTTTTATTAAATCATTCATAACAAGGCCTGCTAGCAGGTAATATAGTTATATATTATCAAGTGTCGAGCATGGCTCTTTTAAGTTACCCTCCTTTAATTCCCTAAACTAAAAGGAATGCAAGATTAATAACCAGATACTGCTAAATAAAGACAGGCAAGAAGATTCACACAAAGACACGTATGTGAAGTTATATACTCACCATTAGCACTGCAAAGTTACCGAAGTGAGTACTATGAAGAGTGGTAATATTGTCTGCGGAGCTAATTATGTGGCACCCTTCTCCCCACCAGCCTCCATGTCCATCTAGAAGGTCAAAAGCCCAAAAGACTGCAATGGGGTTTATGCCCTGGGTAAAGTGCTTCAGCGTTATAATAAGAGGACTGGTGAGGTTTCCGATATTGCACCCATCTGCCAAAGGAACAAATCGAATTAAAGCAATGAAGTGGAAAATGCTTTATTGCTATAGGTTCTTTATAGAACCCGATAGCAATTTTTGTATACATACAAAGACATTAGAGAGAGCAAATATCCCTCTCCTGGTCTATCAGCAGAAAGCAATGTACAAAAGTTTGGAATAGTTAATATTGCCTATAATTGCCATTTTATTAGGTTAATCTACAAATAAGAGTGCTACTTAAACGTCGTGAATAAAAATGATGGTTTCACACAACAATAGTAAATTTAAATGAACATCTTTGATAGAATTAACAACAAAGACAATTTTGTAGTCCAAAAATTAAAGTATAACCTTCTAAAATATGAAGCCAATTTGGGATATAATGAGACATTTAACAGATCAAGGTCTGAATCATACACAAAAAGGAGAGTATGTATCCCATTACTTTCATCAACAAAAACATTTGTTATACTATACATTTATCATTTCAAGAAATACACTGATGACTATCAATGTACATGCAACAGGACTGCAACCAATCTTTTTAGCATCCAGACTTTCTATGGCTATAATCAGAATTAAAAAGCAACAATCCATTTCCTCCTTCTTCACACAATCCTTTTCTTCTTCTTTTTTTACTTTCTGTTAAACTTCAGCAAGCCACAAAAGAGAATCCTATCGTATCGTATCTACAAGCTTCTCAACCATACAAGTTTCTTTTTAAAATATGAAGACACCGATAATAAAACACACATTTCTGTTAGAGCAGAGGCAATTCTCAGATCAGCATACCTGCGTGCTACACTGCACCATTATTCGAGATACTCTCATGTATAGCCAGGCTTTAGAATTGTTTTTTTTTTAAAAGCAATGCAAAACACTTACCTATTTTAATGAAGACTACGGGTGTGCCAATGACCCTCTGCTTCCCATAACCTGCAAGGTGAGACGAGTTTGCGGTGTTAGGAAAGAGTTTTCCATTCCGAAAGGCAATAAACTGTAGCTTGCAAGAGGAGTTATCAACAGATTGCCAGGCTGCAGATGAGGAGAAGACAGACTGTGGCAAATGAACTGAAGCTATTGCCACAGCATTCTGTACAATGAGAAGGGGGGGGGGGGAGGAGGGAGAGAGGGAAAGAGAGAGAGAGAGAGAATTTAAAATGCAAATCACAACAGGGCTGCTTTCATTATATTTTAAACTCCTGTAAGAACAAATGTGCTGTGCTTCAATTTTCCAACATGCTAGAAACAACCAAAGGAGCAGGAGCTGTAACCATGGGAATAGGACTGGTACAGTGCATATTAAAACAGAAAACGTTTTGATTGAATGTGAAGATCTTTATGGTCAAGCTCCCTGCTGCAGAGGTGAGAATGGTTCTTACCATGCCTGCTAGAGGGTCCATCAACACTGCAGATCTGATTTAAAGAGACAACCTCTCTCAGGTTTTCTTGTTCACTTAAAACAGAATCAGACAACTTACAGTAAAACTGCATCTTTTTGAAAGGATAATTACAGGAGATTGAAATGCATTTTATTAGTAGCTAAAACTGCATCAGGGAATGGGTCTAAATTGAGGTATGCAGTGCAGTCAGTTTCATATTTCTTGTGGGACTATGATTTCATCCTTTAAAAAAATTACTCAGTTCCCTAATGCAGTCTTGCAAAATCACATATCCTTAACCCTAACGTGCTAGAAGAAGCAAGAGGTGTTCAGGCTGTTAGAACACAAAAAAATATGTAACCAAGTTGTAACTGTCTTTTTAGGTTACTGAAGCATGTGTGCAGATTGGCATTATGAAATTAATGATTTCTCCATCAAGTAGATGTTTTTCCACTTACACAAATAATAACCTTGTTGTCATTAAGGCCAGACACATATATGGCAGTAGAGTAGGGCGGGAGACACAGAACGCAAAACACTGCCTGAGATTTACAAGCTCTGTATGAAAAAATACAACAGCAGCATGAAGAATGAGTAGGCTTCATTTCTCTGATACTAAAATGCGGCACCTGTAGTACAACATGGTCCCACAATTTTAGAAGACAGAATATTTTTGAAAATAACAATTCATCTCATCAAAGTTTTATAGCTGTACAAACATGTACAATGTTAAAATAGTAGTTGTAGTAGCAAGCAGTTTTAGATAAAGAAAACTCCACAATCACAATCATCATGAAAGAAGTGACAAATCAGAGCTTGAGTTATTGGAGTTGTAATACACAAAACACTTTTCCCTTAGAAGCCAAGGAGCCAGTGCAATCACCCCTTTCATTTTAAGGCCATGATCTATTAGAGAGACATTTTAGCTCAAGTAGCAAGGGTACCACCAAAGGACAGTAAATATCTATAGAATTATTTAATATTATTACTGCTATATAATATTGCTTTCTATTTTTTTAACTTACAACACCAGAATATAGGTCTCCATGTTCATGATGATTACATGGAAACTCTTCCCACAAAAGTATGAAATTGTGCAAAAATCTGTATTTTTACCCCAAAAGTCTACGTTTTCTACCTCTACCTATATACTTACATGTATGCTTAAAGTCAAGTTATAGTAGCCTAGCACACACCCAACACACAAAGGTCACAAGCCATCTTACTTAGATGATGATTGTGAAACTGGAGATCCCTATGCTATATTTTCATTCAGAGTGAATGCAGCAAGTAGTAGCCAAATTTTTACTATGATAAATTTTACCATCACTACCACAAAAACATGAATCCATAATTATGGATCACAGGAATATGAAAAACTGACTGAATTTGATTTTATTACAGTTTTTCTGCTGTTCTATAGATACAGTATGTCTACTTTTTAAGTCTTACTGATTATTTGCACATACTTATCTCACCTGAAATCTGGGATGTCTTATCGTTTCATAGACAATCAAATATAAGATGAGCAAACAACTTACTCAAAATCTATTTCAAGAGCTAAGAAGCTGGCTTATAAATGGACAACTGAACTAGTCAGATATAGTACTGAGAGTTCATGTCATACAGAAATTGAAAGGACTGCAGAAAGTATTCAAAAATAAGAATACACACAAATATTATAAAGCACAGTGGACCTAGTTTAAAGTACTGGGGGCCAGTGAAGCAGTTTTTTAAGCAAAAAAATCTTTCAGGTACCAGTGGATTCATGATGCTGACTAAAGCATACCCTAATAAAGAAGAATATTTGTAGCTTAGGGTTGACATGAGGGATCCTTGGTGCTCTCTGAGTTTACTTGTTTTCTTGCAGATGTTTTATCATCCAAACAGCACTGATGATGTTACTTAGTGGGTAATGAAACATCTTCAAGAAAACAAACAAACTCAGAGGGCACCAAGAACCCCAAAAATCAGTGGTGGGTTTCAAATTTTTTTCCTACTGGTTCTATGCACGTGCGTGCTTTGGGCTCAAAAACAAACCTCTGTCGATGCTGCAGAGGTGCCTGAACTGATTTTTACCTCAGCTGATGTGCGAATCAGCTGAGCTTTGCTTACAATATAGAAGAGGTAATGGCAGGGTGAGTGGGCAGGGCCAGTCAGAGGTGGTATTTGCTGGTTTTCTGAACTGGTCAAAATTTCCACCATCGGTCCACCAGAACCAGTCCGAACCAGCTGAACACCACCTCTGCTTAAAATATCCCATTTCTGATCTTCACTCCAGATTTCTTAAGGTTATCATTGATCTGTCCTGTCCACCAGGACACAGCAGCTTGTCAGTACGTTTGCTCTATCAATCCCAAATATCCATGAAGGGCTATCCATACCCTGGACATTTGCTTCATCCGTCCCTGAGGGCCTTTGAAGAAGTAGATGTGATCTTTAACTGGAACAGAGGATGGAGCTGTTTGTGGCAAGCCAGCCCTTGTACAAAAACCTCAAAGGCAGATACCAAAGGGAATTGCCCCTCAGAAGAAGCCCCCTGTCAGATGGACCAAAGGTGACAGCTAACTCATATTTTTCTTTTTGCAATTATAAACCTGGAATAGTTCTGTAATAATATCATAGTAAGGGTGAGCATAATTGCAGATAAAAATATGGTATAGGAGGAGTAACATCTCTTCTTGTTACTCTCTTACACGGAAGCATTATGGTAGCCTTACCCCCTAGCTTGTCTAGTGTATGTATACTTAGTACAAGACAGGAAATATTAGAGCCCGGATCCCAAATTACAATAGGAATTATCTTTTGTATTCAAAGCTTTCTTTTTATTCAAGTGCTAATCTTGAAATTTTGTATCATGTGTTGGGTATTCAGGATAGACTGAGGATTTTGTTGGTTGTACAGTATAGCAACACATACCATCCATCTTGCTGATCAAGTGTTCCTACCTGAGCTGGCAAGAGTTGCCTTGGACTTGGTGCTGGGGATTGCTAGTATGATAGTTATGAAGGATTTCAACATCCATGCTGGTCTGCTTTGGCTGAGGCTACTCACATTCTCTTGGGATTTAGGCTTACAGTGGTTCTCTGCAGGGAGGGAACCATCAGAATCGCTCACATATAGATTCCAATGGATTTCAAAGGGCTTAATGAAGTTTTCCAATTGGTATGGTTGGCATTTCCATCAATATTTGGCTGTTTTATGAAATAAGAGACCGCTTGAAACAATAACTCCTGAGCATCTTTTCCCATGTGCAAATTGGTATAAATTTTAGCTGAAGGAAATGGAGCAAGTAAGGAAAACTCATCTTGCATCTGACTGAACACTAGTAAAAACTCATTATCAAGTCTGCTTTGTAATGATTATGGTTAAACAGCCATTTTTCTCTTTGTGTCATCTCAGTGTCACCCAGTGGAGCTTTTTCAGTGATTTAAGGCCTTTTGGGACCTGGCCCAGTTACATATTGTATAGAGCCCTCAGTAGCTCACTATGATATGTTGGTCACACATTTATATGGCAACATTGATTATATTCTTAGACTCTAGAATAGCAGTTCGGTTTGTAGAGCTGTCCAGAATGATCTTATCAGACATCTTTGATTGAGTTTAATTTTAAGGACTGATGATAGAGAGAAGATGCACAGGCAAGATTAGCCAACCACATGACGCTTGCTCCTTGCCTTTGTCAATTATTCTATCTAGTAGGAAGGTGGTGTTCAGATGGATTATAAATAATGCATTATATATGTATAAATAATGTATACATACATCCAGCAATTACGAAATCTTCCTTAGAAGGAGGAGTGGTCCCTCTTTCTATAAAGAAGGCTCCGGTGAGACTACTCATCAAGATATTGTAATTGGATCCATAAGATCTATATAATTATAGGCCAGTGGGCAACATTCTCTCCTGGAATTTAGCATGCAGTGGATGAACAGATCCAGACACTCCTGGATGAAACATATTTTCTAGATTTATATCAACTGGTGTTTAGGCCTTAGTCCACTGTTAAATGGTCTTTCATAGGGGATAGGGGAAATGAAATGTTGATTCTCCTGAATTCTTCAATACCTTCAATTCTACTGACCATATATTCTTCTTGAGAGGTTTTCCCAAGAAATTGAGGAGGGAACACCTTTAAATGCATACCTGGATAGCTATCTCCATTTCTGCTCAATCTTATAGCTTTTGGGGTTCCAAAAGTTTCATTTCTCCATATGCTGTTTAACATCTACACGAAATCACTGAGTGAGATCATTCAGAGATTTAAAGTAAGATGTCATCTGTAATTGAACTCAAACTCATTTTTTCCATCAAATCCATGAGAAGCAGTGAAACTGCAGAAACACAACCTGCTGTGGACTGGAGGAGGGCTAACAAACTAAAGTTTAATCCAGGCGACTTGAAGGATGTACTAGTGCTGAATCATTAGCAATTGACTGATATGGATAGAGACAATCTTATAATGGTAATTTATTTTCTGGTAATATTTGGCTTAGATTATTGTACTACTGTACGTACTGCTCTAATGGCTTTCAGGAAGTCAGTGAACATTGGCTCATGTATAGAGATTTCAAGTAAGTATGATTTGGGATATGTCAAGCACCAGGGAAATCAAAAGATTCAGGCAGTTCAAATGAGCATAAAGATTTATTGTAAGCTTAGCTCTCTACAAGAATCTGGCCAAGTGACCATTAAGGGAATGCACAGGAATTAAGACAGGAATTCAAGGTGGATTAGACTTAGAACTCTTGTGGGCACACAGGGACTCGTGACTTATGACATATTTGCAGGGCTTTTTTTCGGCGCCGAAAGGTGCCGGAAAGCGCCCCCCCATCGCGCTAAAAAAACCCGGAAGTGGTAGCGCGCGATTGGTGGGAACGGAGCACGAGCTCCGGCTCAAAAAAAGCCCTGCATATTTGACCTCTCCCTCAGCTCAGCCTGGTCATCTCCTACAATCATTGCTTACTTAGATGCTGGTGCTATGATGATGCTCTATTTTGTTTGGTTTTATAGGTTTTATACTCAGTTTTTGCATGCTGTTGGGATATCTTAGTGTATATGAATATGGCAAGTGAGTAAATAAGTAAGTAAATAGTGGGATTTTCTTTGAAGATGGATTAGAAACTTCGGTAAATATAAGAACTGCACAATATGAACCTGTCACATCAAATTTTTATGAATTTTGCTAGATTCCACTTCATTTCTTGTCCCAATTTCAGGCGCTTGTTTTAGTCTATAAAGCTCTTGAGGGCTTGGAACCACAATACCTGAAGGAATTCTTCCCATATGCTGCTACCTATATCCCAAGATAATCTTTAGACAACTTGGTTTGTGTGCCCACTGTAACTGAAATGTGGCAAGTGACTGCCCAGCAACTTTTGGATATCCTTCTCAGTGAGCTATGCCTGGTAGCAGACACCATCTTTTGATCTTTAGCAAAGAAAGTATTTTCTCATTGCTTTTTAGAACAATATTGTTGTAATTTTTAACTTATGACCCTTGCTTTTCTTTTGTTTCTTTATTTCATCATATATATTTTATATGTTTTAATTACTGTATATTAAGATTTTACTAGACAATTATGATCATGAGAATAGTAAATTGAAACAGATGGGCCTAGATATCCCACTAACCTAAAACAAACATTAGGACTTAGTGAGATACAGGAACACAACAATTTAATTTAATTTAATTTAATTTATTTTTGATTTATAGCCCACCCCATCTCCACAAAGGGACTCGGGGCGGGTAACAAACAGGCAAAGACACAAAACCAATACAGCAAATATAAAATAAATAAAATAAATAAAATAAAATAGAGATAAAGTTAAAAAATAAAGTTAAAAACCCTACATCTAAAAGCAACCATAAAACCCTGGGGACTGGACCGGAAAAAGCTCAGGCTAAACCGGCCTGGATAAACAAAAAAGTTTTTAATTTTTTGC
>JAOYMU010000049.1:31856214-31867906 GCA_025802295.1 Psammodynastes pulverulentus
TTTAAATATGACTTTTAAGATTTACAATAATGGAACAGATCATATTTGAATTACATATCAAAGTATTCAAATATATTATTTCATTATACTTCTGTCCTGTCCAATTTGTTTTTATGATCCCAAACTTTTCTTTAAAAAAAATACCCATCTGTGATCTCTTCACTGGAGATATGCATGAAAGTTAATATAGCATAAGATTTTACAAATATATGTATGATGTTTATACATTCATAGATATGTGCGTGCATATGTGAGCGTGTCTGTATTTGAGTATTTACCAACAGCTTTTCCACAGATCTCTACATTTCCTCTTCCTGCAGCATTTTTTTCCAGTACATTTTTGTTTCAATTTATGATGCCGAAAAACAAAACTATAACTCACCACATATCAACTGATTTTCTTTCAGATTGCGAAATGATGTTCCTTGTAAACTCCTTGGAAAAGCACACACGGTTTCCTCTGATATCCGCACTGAGGAATTTGTAGCCCAGTATAAGATCCATTTGAGATTACAATCACAAATGAGGGAATCAGTATAGAAATGTCTGAAAACAAATCCCACAACATTTCCTTTTTAAAATAAAACATCATATATCAAATTGATTATATCAACCAAGATATAGAAGTTGCAACTGCCTAGCTCTCAGATTAACTGCTATTGGGGGTGGGGCTGAAACAGTGTCCACACCTTCAATAGTTACAGCATAAATCATATGGATCATCCACATTCAAATATGTATATGCTATGTATGTAGGGGTGTGTATGTGTCTATACATATACATGCACATATATACTGTGCGCGATGGATCAGCAGTTAAGACTCTGGATTTGTCAGTTTGAGACCCAAGCACCCCACAAAGAGGTGAACTCCCATCCTCATGCCAACTCCTGCCAACCTAGCAGTTCGAAAGCATGCAAATGAGAGTAGATAAATAGGTACCATACTAGTGAGAAGGTAATAGCTTCTTCAGATGGCACTGATCCAATGCTCTTGAAGTGGAGATGAGCATCGCCCCCTATAGTCAGCAACGACTAGCGGAATAAAATCCGCAGGGACTCCTTCACCTTCATATACTATATACAATGTGCTTTTCTCCTTAATGATCACCTATGAAATGGAAGAGGGGTCATCTTACATTTTCTGGTAAGAATTGCACAGATTTATTTTCTGTGTAATTTTCCTTAGGGTAAGGAAAATCATTTTACATTCACAATCATTTTCCTTTTGGTTAATATGGTATGTTTCATTTGGGTAACTTTATGTTCCCTCAAGGTTACATTACACGCATTTCTCCCAGCAATAAGCATAGTTTTCACTTTGAATGCTTATGATATGTGCAAATGGGAAAAGGCCTGCTTACTTGATATATTTCCGGTTATCATTAATTTCCCAAGACATACTGTGCTTCTGGTTTCCTATACAAACAGTGCTGCCATCGAGTCATACTGATGGTTATTCAGATTTTGGTTTGTTGTCTTAGACAGCAACATGATGATTTACTATTCAGTGTGCGGTTCTCAATTGCTGATGGATACACTATTACACTTTATGTTGGATCAATAGAATGTATTTAGATATTCAGAATAAAATGGATACTTGGAGTTATTAGCTTGATTATTCTAAATGACATTACTTTCACTTATCGATGAAGAATAATGCCTTAGACACCATGTTTAATGAACCTGTGATTTCACAAATGGGGTGTATGACACTTGATGTGCACCAATATTTCATATCCAGTTTACAGCAGAAGTTTATGTCACAAAATATACAGTTTCTACTGAAAAGATCCAGCAGGATCAGCATACTGCAGGGAAATCCTTGTAGAGGATACGTAGAACTTCAACTGTCACAATCCCAGTGATAGACTTTTCTGTATTGACTGAATAATATGGAAATTTTCAGCCTACACAGCTGACCAAAAGGTGTGTTTGAAAGGTAGCTAGCGAGACAACCTGCTTATATCTCACTAATAATATATAATTATTGCCAGTCAAGTGTCAAGCGCTGGGGAAATCAGGAGATTCAGGAGTTCAAACAGAGTATAAAGATTTATTACAAGCTTAAACTCTCTACAAGAATCTGACCAACCAGCAGACAAAGGAAATGACTGGGAGATAAGAAAGAAATTCAAGGTGGGCTGGATAGGGACTCGTGATTTATGACGTATTTGACCCCTTCTTCAGTTTCAGCCTGGTCATCTCCTACATCAAAGTTTAAAGATTCATCTGCAGTTTTTCTTCTTTAAAAAAAAATGGAGTTTTGCTTTTAATTTGGGGATTTGAAATTATCAGTTTGGATGGAGAAAACTGGGCATAGCCTTTAAAGTTACCGTGATATGCAGTTCTAATCACTTTGAGTTCTAATTGCTCTCCAACAGCCCAACCCACCTGACAGGGTTGTTATGGGGAAAATAGGAGGAGGAAAGAGCATTAGGTATGTTCATTGCCTTGAGTTATTTACGAAGTAATTAAGGCAGGATGAAAAAAATCTAATAAACAAATTCCATTTCTAACCAAAAAGAAAAGTATTAATTTCCAGGTACATGCAATTATCAAAATACTAGTTGGTCTATACGCTCTAATTAATTTTTCATCACTCTTTTTTATTGTTTAATAAAATCTTAACAAGGAGAAAAATATAAATATTTTAGCATAATATGTACATTTCATATAATCACAAGTATAATGAGCATCTAAGATATTTTATGCAAACACCATAATGAATTAATTTGTTTTCTGTTTCTACTCAACCTTTTACAAAATTTAAGGCAAATTAACCATGAAGCTTTAATATTTTTTAAAGGCAAGTTCAAATAATAAACAGCCATAAAACATTACTGTTACTATTGTCAGCTCCTTAATATTTTTCAATATTTTAACAGTACAAAATTATTTCAAGATTTAGGAGAGCATGCATTTTGAATATTATTTTCAGAATAACACTGGCAATACTAATGTTTGTGCTAACTTTACATAACAAAGACATACTTACAATGCCCTCAAAGCGAGAAGCTCAGAGAAAAGTCCATTCATGAGACTTGAAAAAATGTTCCCTGATAAATTCCTGAAGGGGAAAACAATTATTATTATTTTTTTTAAAAGAAAGATATTTCAGGTTTCATTATGTTATTTGGGATCATTAGTAGTGTATTTAAAATATGCATGTTTAACACTAAACAACTCCTGTGCAACTATTGTAATCTATTTTTGTCCCCCAATATGCAACTGCAGAATTGAACGCATATTTCCTATGTCTTAAGCAACCAAGGCTCTGCAGTAGGGAACCGTCAAGTAAGCATGAAGTCTTTATGAACAGGATGCTAAATTTTTGATAATGTTGTACTGATCCATCCAGAAATCATAACAACTGCTGCATGTATGCCTATAAATGGAAAGTTACACAGATTTTTTTCCCCACTGAAGACAGTGGAAAGTGGTAAATAATATGTAGATTTGGAGACAGAGATATAGATATAGATAAATGAAAACAGATGAACTAGAAGAACACCTGAAATCGGGAATGAAGGCAGAAACATGAACAATCTGAATTATTACTATGATAGGCAATTGTTTCTATAAGCCCTATGCTTTAGGAGAGCTTTTAACATTAATGTCAAAACCTTGAGCAACCTTTGAATATTTAGCAACCAATAAAGATTTTACAATGGAAGTGTAATATAATCCAAGTGTTATGTACCAATGAACAGTCCAGCTATGGCACTGTAACAAGGTAAGCTGGACATTATTTGGTCTCAAGATTAGGATTTTTTCCCCTCTTCTATGCAAATTGATACTTAGATGCTGGGAAATGTTTTGCCTAATTAAGACAACTGGTAAACATGCAAGCTTCCTTTTGGGAAAGAATATATGATCTACACTATATCAAATATATCAGAGATGGGTATTTTTGTGCTTTGTGTATCAAGAAGTAAAGACTGGAGCCACTGAAGGAGAGATTCCTGACTGAAAGAAGAATCTGTAAATGAAGATCCAACAGAAGCAAGCAGAATTGGAAAGAAAGTCCTGTGAAGCACACTAACTTTTAAAAAGAAATAATTAAGATTCTATTTGGAACAGACAGACAGAAGTCAACAAAGAAAAAACTTGACCAAAAGGCTGGATTTCCAAGAAGCTTGCTTAAAAGCAAACCTAAAATTGAAACTATAACCAAAGGAGTGATAAGAAATACCTTTGTGAATAAGGAAGTGAATAAGGAAGGGAGCAAGTGAGATGTCTTTAGAAATCTCTGTATATAAATACATAATACTTTGATAACCTTAGGCTTGGAAGTAAGTATAAATTATTTACTTGAGAAGACTGTAACAATAAATATCCCTTCAGTCTGGAGAAGAAACCTTTTGTGGATGTATAAGTTCCTACTCCTTTCCCACTTTCTAGAAGGCCTTTTACTTTGACGCTTAAGGGCATTTTTGAAGAGTACATCTGTACACAAGAGAATCACTTCATCAAGTTTCAAGAGCTAACAAAAAAATGTTTCCTCAATCCTGAATACGCTGCAAATAGTCTCTAAAACTATTTTCTTTTAAAACTAAACCAAACAAATAACTAATACCTGCAGCTATAATAACTATGTGGTACTAAAAAACTTTCAGCCACTAGCCATTGTAAGTAGAAAGCGATATTAGTAAACCATAGTAGCAAAATATTGGAAGCACCTTTTCCGACTAACACATTTTTCTTAAAAGGGAATAAGATTTTGTAAGCTGCAGCTCAGTTTATAGTGTGTTATATTCAATAGTGTTTTATACATACTAGGATCTATAAATTTAGGTAATTCCAGCTATAATATAAAATTTGTAGTGAATAAATAAATAATTTGAATAAAAATCTCCTTTTCCACTGGTCCTGGGAGGCTCTCATCTCTACAAAATTAAACTCCTTTAAACTTATACATAGGAAGAAGCCTTCACAATATGGCAGTCAATAGAAAAGATGATGGCAGGAACTAAAGGAAAGATATTAGGCCACAGTGCTTATGAAGAAATTTGTTACCTTAACTCAGGGGTGACAAACTCAAGGCCTGTGGGGTGCTTAAATCTGGGCCATGGGATCACCCAGGAAATAGTGAAGGACCGGCCCGTGGTTCCTCTGCTAGCGAAAACGGAACTCGGGAGGGCCACACGAGGCCCTCCCAAGCTCTCTTTTTACTGACAGAGTGTTGCAGGAGGCCATCCCAGAGCATTTGGGCCACCACAGAGCCCCTGATACAAGTGAGGGCAAGCTGACCACGCCCTCCTCCCAAGGTTCAACACAATCCTGATGCGTCCCTCAATGAAATAAAGTTTGACATCCCTGCCTTAATTCCACTGCACACACAAATGTGACCTTGTTTTACCCAGATTTAAACATGAAAGATGCTAGATAAAATGCATGGAATATATTTAGGAATCCCTCTAAAATTTGATTAGATTACAAATTTCATAATTCCCAGTCATGATAGATGGAAGAGAAGAATAAAAACCAATACAATCATTACTATAAAGCTTTTTAAAACATTTGTTCCTAGGCAAGGAACCTGAGAAATCCCTCTGAATAATCAACACTGAGCAGACAGATTAAAAACTCTTGACCTTTAGGCTAGAGAGAAAAAGGAAAAGAAAACCATGGTGACTTCTTCACCCCTAGCAGAATTCTTTTAAGAGGAAACTGAAAAGCTAGCAACTAGCTCTAACTTCTCCTCCTCCTTGTAAGAGATTGCTGACACAAGAAACATCATTTCTCCATCAGCAGCTAAAGGCACTCAAGGAGAAGATGTAGTGGCTGGCTGGGAAGACTAAGTTGAACTTTCTCTCTCCTTTGTAAGTGTTTGCTTTTGCAGAAATAAAGATCTTTGTATGGTAAAATCTTCTGAATGGATTGGATCAATCCAGCAAGCATAATTATTGAACAGATCAGATCCTCTACTAAACTGGATTACAATTTCAAGTACAGTAAACCAGGCATTCCCAACCTCTGGTCCATGGATCAGCACCAGGATGCCGCATGCCAGCAACCAGCCATGCAATCAAGCAAAGGCCCATCTGCGGGATGCAGGCAGCAGACGAAACCATACCCACTCTGGTCTACAGAAAAACCTCTCTCCACAGAACCGGTTCCAGGTGTCCAAAACTTTGGAGGCCGCTGCTTTAAACCACAACCACACGTTGTGAATATGTTCAGTCCTGAGACACAAAGTGTAATCTTCTTGATCCTAGAACAGCCCCTGCTGACTTGCTTCCATATCGTGGGATAGCCACTCAGCTTTCTCTGTTCAAGAGTCCTGACAAAGAACAGTATCTCAAAACCCCAACTTCAGGAGAACCATGGTTTTAGTTAAGCTGACCAAGCCAAAGAAATATTGGCAAGTAATTAGTGGTATCTTCCTTCCCCTGCTTCCATGAACTTCTACAATTTTATCTAACACCAATCTTCAAAAACGGTGCAACGAAAAGATATTCCAGTCCACCTTCCCCTCCCCCCACCAGTAAATCTACTATCATTGTACCTGAAAGCTGGTTTCTTGGCCATCTTTCTCCTTTTTTTCCCTTGTCCTTTGTCTACCAGCCTTCCCTCATCTACATGTTATACATAGACTGTTTTTTCAGTCTCGCTTTTCCTTTGCTCTGTTGCTGCACTTCTAACCTAAGATCACATGTTTAAACTGTGTTTCCTGCAGCTTGTCTGAAACTCTGGTCTCTTTTTCTAAGGAGAAGAAAGGGGCTTCCACTTAGCATACCTTGGGCATGGTCTCTTAAAATTTGCTCTATTCATGCTGTTCACTACATATGCTGTGCTACTTCTAGTCCCCAAGGAGCATTTGCTGTTCCCTCAATACTCCTTAAACACTATTTCCACACTGAATGGGAACTGAAAGCTTTTCCCAATGACTGCTCCTTTCCCCTTCATTGCCATTTTCCATTGACTGAAACTTCCGCCACTGTATACTTTGTGAATGTTTTTTGTGTTTTCATTGTATTCGTTTAGTGCTGTTTATTACTTTTAAAGGCTAGTTGTCCATTGAATGATATTTTCCCAATTATTGCTATTTTCTCCTTCAATTGCTACAGTATTTCCACTGACATTTTCATTGTGTCGTTCCTCAATAAAACCTAACGTCCTTTTTAGAGGCATGTAGGGCTGCCATTTTGAAGTACATATTCTTTCTTCAATGAATAGCTTTTAAATATTTACCGGTCCCTGTGTAGTAAGAACTACTTATGAAACAAACCAAAACATTGTAAAAAGAGAAGCATTTTCAAGCTTCTGTGGCAGTAGGATAGTTAGAATTTCATCCTAACTCTATAAATTCCCAGATAGGTTTTTAGGAGTAATAACCTAACGCTCCCGGAGGCCATCAATTTGGGGAAGGTGACACAAATAAGATATAGGATTACCTCTGTACTGTAAAACTTCATGGGGAATTTAAGGGAAGTAGAACATGTTCAGTGAAGGCATAAAAGTTATCACTCAGAATCCGATTTCCATAAGTTCTGGGCTTCATCATGTGACAAAACATGAATCTTGATGCTGAGATGCCAAGTCCCTTATGTACGAGTCTGTGATTTCACAACATACATACAAACAGGGCAGGGTTGAATCACCATTTTGCAATGCCAGTTTGTCATTTTCCTTTGCCCTCATGGGTGCCTTCATTATAAGATCATTAAAATCTAAGCTGAAGATTTTTTTCAGCCCTCTTTCAAGAGCTGTTCCTGCAAAAAAATCCCACAATGTCTGCCACAGAATTGAGAAAATATTTGTATTGTCTTTTGTGATTTTGTTATTTATTCTGAAGATCACAAGATATCATACACAGTTCAAATTAATCTTCACAAGTCACAAGGACAATACAAAGAGATCAAATGATTCTAACTGCACTGGAATTATATTAGAAATGTATTTATTAGTTTTATTTTCCTCCTTTGTCTCTGTCTTCCATAGCATTCCTGCCTTACTGATGGGAGAGCAATCTGATGAGCAGCCAGCTAGGAGTGATTCAGCTGAGACACAGTTGCAGCTGGACAGCCCTGAGGCTTTGGGTGGGGAAAGCATTCAGCTGCAGCTGGTCAGAGATGAGGGAGAGGAACTGCCTTCTCCAACTGATCCAAGAAATATGTAGGGTGGAACCCAAAGGGCTTTTTCAAGAGGCGCCTGGACTTTCTGGTTTTTCTTTGAAGACATTTCGCTTCTCATCCAAGAAGCTTCTTCAGCCTCTTGAAAAAGTGCCTTTGGGACAACCATGACCTGGATGACTGAGAAACTCCATAGATATGCTGGGTGAAGAAAAGACAGGAGCAGCGAAGATCAGCTCAACTACTCACAAGGTGACAGCCTAATCCCCCTTGACGGGCACTGGAGGCTGGTGCAAATAGATGGAGACGACACTGAGAACAATATGTTTGTTTCCTAGATGTTGTGTTTCCTGGGCATTGTGGTTCTTGCCTTGCTTCTGACTGACGCCGTGCCTTGACTTTCAATCATGCTTCATGGACTCTGGACTCTTCCTGCCTTGTGAACCTTCTTGTATTGTAGATTTAATTTGATTGGTGGACTTATCTTGTTTGGGAACTTCCAGGTGCCTTGTGCATTCATTGGGCCATTGTTCCAATAAAGGTTTTCATTTCAACAATGGTTTGATGGCAGGTCATCAAACTGTAAGCAAACCCTGACACTGTCATAAGCTGTACATTCAATCATGTATTGGGTGTTATAAACACAATGTTTCACAAAAAGTTGAATCCCAATCCAGGAATCAGGTTTATTATATCATCTAATCTGAATTCAATGTCACCTTGTTCATGCATTATTAAGCTGAATTGTTTGCATCCACTTCCTGGAAGCAACACTTTCTATTTATGTAGGTAATCAATGGCTGTTTTAAATATTATTACAGTAAAAAGCTCCCACAAGGCTTTCTCTCAATTTAATATGGAGAGCTGGTATTCCATAAACACTGTTAAAATGCTCCATACTTATGGCAGCATTTTTGCCTCAGGAGGCCTAATTGATATGTAAAATGGGTACTAATCTCAACCCGTACAGAATCTCAAGGCATAAATAAAGTCTGATTAATTCTAATATACCCAGGGCAGAAATAGGATCTGAAATGTCATTATCATACTTAATTCTCAACTCTGTAATGCATAGATCAGAATCAGTAGGAGGACAATAAAGATCTACAAAGAATATAGTTCAGTAGAACTACATTGCTTTTCTACATGACTAGGTTCTTCTGTATTATTATTTTTTTGCACCAATGAGCATAATTAAATGCCTTCTCCAGTGGCATTATTACAGTCGTATGTTATGATATTATAATGCTAATTGTTTGTGGTTATTCATGTTCAGGATTAAATAGTAATCAGATGTACTTGAGTCAAGTAAGTGAATAAAGTTTAAAGAAGCTTAATTTGCATCACAAAGTATGTCTGTGTTATGGATTCAGTAGATCCATCAAATTTGGCTGACATGCATTGCTGAAGGAGAACAGCCAATCTGCTACATCACCTGATATTCAGTGAAAAAAATTCTCAAAAGGCAAATAAATTATAGAGAGTCCCATTACACTTTAAAAATTACTCTGTATAGATCGTTTGCAGAACAAGCAAATTTAATACTGATTGGAAACTCCTTTTGGAGTTTGAAACAGAAAAAATGAAAAGACGTTATATGAGTTTGATGACTAGAAAAAAGAATAGATGGTAGAAAAAAAATTAAGTTATGTAATGGTAGTAAGAATTAAATTAAATGTATATCTATAATTATTGTAAAAGGAAATTGGAAGTCGTTTCTTTACATATATTTTTCTTTCTTTTCTGCAGTTTTGGCTTTGTTCCTTCTTTTTTCTTCTCTTTATCTTCAATATTAGTTTCTGTTCTCTTGCTTGTTTACAAATCTCAGTTGTTAGAACAGGCAACATTGCCACAAACTTTAAATATACATATATATAAAGCAAAATGTTGTTGTCTAAAGATGTGTCACAGAGATAACAGATTAACAGAGTTGGAAGGGACCTTGTAGGTCATCTAGTCCAACCCCCTGACCAAACAGGAGACCCCCTACACCATTTCTGACAAAATCTGAAGAGCTCACCAAAAATAAATAAGGGCCAAGAGATAAATAAGCCAGTCAAGAAATGTCAGACTGGTATATTATTTAGACATATTTTTTGCTATCAGCCACTATCTCCATATCTGTCATTTCATATGAAACATTTGAGAAAACAGAGAGGGGGGAGGGGCAGGGAGAGGGAGAGGGAGAAAAATACATTCAGCTAAACCGATGGGAAATCAGGCAGGCATATAGCACTAAAACACAAATAACTGATCTTCCTAAAATGAACTTGCAAATGTATGAAAGGGGCTTGGAGAATGTCAAGGTTCAAATCAAGTCCTTAAGGGCATCATACATAACACCAACTAAAGGTGCTAACCAGGGGTGGCATGCTGCCAGTTTAACAACTGGTTCAGTGATCGCGCGCTTTGCGCCGGTGTGCAGCAACTAAAAAAATCAGTGAATGCGCCTCTCAGCTGATTGGTGCGGCAGAAGAATCTAAGAGAATGGGTAGGCCCAACAGCAGATCATCGGAGTGAACCAGTTCCCTACCAGCTGATCTTTGGAGCTACCGGTACACCTGAACTGGTCCAAACTGGTAGAATCCCACCCCTGGTCCTAACAGACCCAAGACCCACATATAAATATGAGTGCTGAATCTGTCAGTCACCAAAGAAAAACCTACTTCTGTTGGAAAGTATGCATACAGTTGCGAGGTCAACTAAGGAAATTACATTAGTGTGTAATGCCACACCTTACATTGTATCGTATGTTTTTTGTATTTTTTTGTAATTTTTGTAATATTTTGAATTTCTATACACTGTAGGTCTAAGAGATTTAAGTTACAAAAATGGGTAAGATGGAGAGGAGTTGATAGAAATGGTAATTGTCATAATGAACATGAGTTCACTGGCTAATTCTTTAAATCTAGTATTGGAAAATGGTCATCCAAGGAAGCAGGATTTGCGTGGGATTTCCAAAAATGGATAAGATCAAACTTATAGCAATAAATTAGGAATCAGGTCATAAAATAAAGATGGAAAGTTGGCTGTGGTGGAAGATAGTAACATTAAGGAAACACACTTCTCTGAAACAACTCAGTTAAAAAGATTTTTTTTGGGTCAATTAATTTATGTTCACGTTTGATTAATTAATTTGATGTGAACACAAGTTGTATGATCATTTTGAAACTCATACATTTTTAAAACAAGAATCAAAGAAATTCAGATAACATCTCTGACTATAAACCGGCATATATTTGCGATATAAGTACTATTTGGAAAATGTGCACTACAAAACAAATTTGAAAGTAGGTTTCATGAACCAAACATGACCTGACAACATTTTTTTCTGCCAACTCTTTCCAACTAGCGTGCTGGCATCTCTAGGTGTTGGACTTGGGGTGGAAACTTCCATACATTTGGAGGAGTCTTCACATCGGCAGCTTCTATATCCTTCTTTGGCCAGCTCACTATATACATGTTGATGGCATGGATCTTGCTCTTGTCATTGAGCTCGCTCTTCAGAATCTGCCTGATCCTTTGGTGGTACTTAGATGTTGCTGTCTCCCTTGCTTCCTTTTTTAATAAGACACACTCAGTCTCTCTCTCTCTCTCTCTCTCTCTCTCTCTCTC
>JAOYMU010000049.1:31992464-32003447 GCA_025802295.1 Psammodynastes pulverulentus
CCACCAGACCTAAAAGGAAAACTTTTGGTTTCAATTTTATATTTATTTTAAGAATTTTCTTGATTCAAATGAAAACCGGTATTTCTTTGCTCTATCACAAGTCCACCAATCCTCTTTGCCGTTGCATTTCCAACATACATTTAAAACTCCTTTATACATTTTTGACAAGTTCTCAGGCGTTAAATACCAAAAGTTCAAGTCTCAAGTGCTAAAGATTGGGGGTATTTTACTGCACTGAAGTCACTACTTCTTTTCTCTTTCTTTGCACTTGTCTCTTTTCTTTTCGTTCTCTAAAAGTTCTTTTTGTATTTTTATCTTATAATAGAACTTTATAATTTTTTAAAAAATAATTCTTGAATTATTCTGAATTTGAGATGGATTCTGCATTTCAGGGCTTCAGGTTTGTGGCTTTGGTTTGTCCTGCATTAGCAACACTGTTCTTAATCAAAGGAATGAAATGACGCCATCTTTTTTTTAGTAGAGAAAAGGGTAGATTTTTTTTTTAAAGGAGTTGTATCCCAAATATCATTCAACAGTTCAAAACCAGTTCACAGGTAACCTTTCTGGGATATTTATTTTTCACTTGAAATGCAGTAGTGAAATCAAAAGCTTTCAAACACAAAAAAGGACTCTGGATCCTCCCCACAAGAATACGGCCCTAGTTATCAAATGGGAGGTTCCTCATGGTTTCTCATGTGGTCTGTGGTTTCCTGGATTATCATTATAGTGTGGGGGAAAAGCAATCCTGCAGTAGCTTCAGTACTTCAAATATAAGTATGAGCCCGTAGATATGAAAGCTAAACCCTCAGGCAGTGTAGGCCTTTTCTCTCTGAACATTTAAGAGTACTCTTGAAATATATTGTTTGATTTTGGAAGGTTATTAAAGCTTATTAAATCATAAATGTTTAAATCCCCTTTTATATCGATTTACTAATATATGTTAATAACAATCCAAAGATGATCATTGAAAGACAGGTCTTATATACATCCATTATTCTATCAGGAGTGTTAAACTGGAGGCCTGCAGGCCAGATACATTATGTACAAGCCATGCCCATCCTAGCTCCGAGAAAGGTAAAAATGTCACGATACGTCACCTGACAGCAACGTGACACAGCGAGTTTGACCACCATGCTCTAGATCCGTGTTCCCCAATCTTGGCCACTTTAAGTTATGCGGACTTCAACTCTCAAAATTCCCCAGCCAGCCATGCTCCCCATGGTTGTTTAGGAATAGGCACTGCTTATTATAGAAAAGAACAAGATGCTTTAAAATAATAATGCATCTGAAATGGATTTTTAAAAAATAATTAGAAGGAAAACCAGCTGAAATTACCAATATCAGTTCCATGGTCATTAAGTGAGTACTACATTAAGCAAACCCAGTTTAGCCAATGGGAAGTAAATATCAATTTTTGGCAAAAAAAAAACCCAACCCATCATAAATCACAGTCATAGACCACAAGATGCTGCAAAGTATAAATACCAAGCGTCCAAAAGGCAATAAGTTGACTTTGAGGGGGAGATGGCCATAAGAACTCTGAAATCTGGTTATAACTAAATTTGGGGGGATTTATCTTATGATCAAGTGGTAGCTAAGCAACCAGTCATAAGTCGAGGAGAGAATATCAATGCTACAAAAATGTAGTTCCACATTGCCTGTTTTCTCCAGAGAAAACCAAATCCAAGCTAGATTTTCCTTACTAGAAGTTAGCATGCAGTATGATTATTTTATTAGCATAAATTTATCAGTTTTAGAAACACAACATACCCACACATATATGCTTCTAAAGAATTCATCCACTTCGCTGTTTTTTTGGACCATCCTTGGAAAAGTTTCTTTTTCACACAGAGAGGTTTTTAAAGTTAGACTTTTCCTCCAATTCCACACGGAAGCACTAATATTCTGTTCATTTATAGATCATAGTTGCCTTCCCTCACCACACTTAGGGTGGTGAGGGACATGAGCATTTAAAGTAAACAACATATACGTAGCTTTCAGGCTCAATTTTAGAAAGTGAGGATAACAAGTAACAGTCCTGAATAATGCATGGAATAACACACTCTAAAAGTTTTAAAGATTTAAAAGTTTTAAAAACTGAGTGAGTGATAACCAAGTAAAATGTAAGGTCTAATAGATCATTGAAGGCTCCTGTCCTTGACTTGTGATAAATACTGAGTTATGAAGTGTGCAGTTACAGCATATTAAATGTCACATGTGGATGCCATCAAACTTTCCCATTTAAAAAAAAGGCAGCCAGAGGAGCCCCATATTAATCACAAAAAGCATGTGTGGAATTGTGGTAAAGAATTAGCAGACTTGTTAAATCTAAAGATGATATGTTTTGAATTAAGAAGTTGGAAACGTTTACATTTATCTGACCTAAACAGTTTCTCTACATGAATATGGCTCCCATTAAAAGCAAAAATAAAAATTTCTTCTTATTGACAGAAGAGTGACAAGTATATTACATATTGTCCTTTAGTGTATGAATGAGGAAAAGCATTCTTGCCATATGTGAGAAATAACACCGAATGTGACTTTTAGAGGAATCTGTTCAACACGAAATGGAAAACAGGAATCTACCAGCTGAGCTGACATTTTATGTAATAAATTTTGTCTTACTTCTCCTCTGTCTTGTCAAAAAAGTGAAGCAACCTGTTCAAGTTGCAATAGTTGAATGTTATTTTTGGAGAACTATTTAGAACCACTCAAAGGTGAATGAGACAAAAATAAGAAAAAAGAAAAAAATTATCAAAGGTGAGTTTCCTTGGTCCATCAAGATCCAAGATGAATATGAGGACAGAATTCCTCACAAGATTGAGATTCATCCTGCCTGGGGAAACAGAGATTTCTCAAGATGGGTTTCTCATTCCTGCAACTGGAAATGTCTTCTTGTGCATTCCCACCCAAAACACCAATATTATTCCCATTTCTTCTCCCAATCATCTGCAATCCTTTTCAACTTCCGCTTAATTCGTCGCACTCTTCAAAAATTAGATTATTCAGCTGAAATTACTTCTGTCCAAGTATGAAAAATAGTGACTTTAGAGTTACTAGAGGTGCATAACAGCCCCTTATCCACATTTTATTATTTATGCATCAAAATTCCATCCCATTGCAATAAAACAACCCGTGATAATTTACACGTTAGAAAAAAACATATAAAAAGTAAAAACATCCAAGGTCTGCTAGTATCTATCAATAGATAACAAGTCCAGTACTGGAAATATTCATTAACAGCTTTGCAGTCTTTCCCAACCTGATGTCCAGTAGATACAGTGGGAATATAATTCTTGAATCCTTAGTCAATGTAGCCAAGAGCGATACACTCTGGGGATTATATAGTCCCAACAGAGATTACCAAAGAGGAAAAAGTTCCCACACACCTAACACTGGATTGAATTGGTTGGTGGGTCGGGAGAGACATTTTATTTCTAAATGAAATAAAATAATGATTACTTTGTTCAGGGCAAAGAGCTATTCTAAATATTTATTGAAACCTAGAATAAGAGGATTTAAAATATTATTGAAACCAAGAATGAGTATAATGGTGTTTGAAAAAGAAATTGAGGAGTAAAGATTTTCTTAAATTAACTCCAAATCCCACCACTGCATGGAAGGTCTGTATATTAGAGACCTTTGTTATTTGAGGAACTGTCTCATCCCAATGGGATTAGCCCGCAGCATTCATTCCAGCTGAAAGGACCTACTTTGGATCCCATCTGCCAAAGAATTTTGGCTGGTGGGGTCTAGGAGAAGAGCCTTTTCTGTTGTGGCCCACACCCTCTGGAATATTTTCCTGTCAGAGAGGAGGTCCGCCCCATACTCTCAGCCTTCCAGAATAGGCTGAAAATTTGGCTCTGCCACTTGGCCTGGGGGGGGGGGGCTGCTACATTGGAAGGGGGGAGCTTTAGATCCTCTGTAATCAATGTGAAAAGTGAACCAGGGCTGAATTCTACTGATATAGCTCAGACCCAGAAGTCTATTTTTGTATAGAATGTGCAAAACTACATTTTATTCAAATGCAGTCCTCTATATTTTATGAATTACAATTGCCATCAACCCAACCATCAGAATGATTGACCAGAGTACATGGAAGTTGAAAATTTGGAGGACACCAGGATGCTCAAGTGTAGTATTCCCCTAGATAGAGAACATCTGGACATTTGCAGAAGATTAAGCTTTATTCTACCACTCAGCAATGACTTGTTATAGTTGTCAGTTTGGTTCTTGGAACCCAGTGCATTTGGCAATAAACGAACCCAATGCATCGGAAAACAATGGACTGGAGAAGAATACTTCCAAATTTGTTCTTTATTTAACTCCATGTGCCAGCCAGCCCTTCATTGAAATCTACAGTACCTTCCTATTCATGTTTTTAACAGAGACTGCAATATTTCAGCCATAATTTATTAAACAAATATAAGCATAATTACCCTTCTAATTACTTTTCTGCTGCACAAATCTTTCTTTCTTAAAATATGTGCTGACATTTCATGAATACTTACAGTGTACAAATTTACAGCCTCGGTTGTTAATTCTCTTCCACTTTGTGACAATTTAGCAGCTTACATATTAACACATTTTTTTTATTTGTTAAACAAAATGCCCGTGACTTTCTTTTGACTTTGAATATTATTACAGGGTTTCCTAAATAAGAAGAAAGGCTTTAAAAATGACCGTTTAGAAATCAGCAAGTTTTGTAATATACATTATTTGCTGCAAAAGAGCTTTGGGTCTGTTTATATAATTAACATGACTGAATGTGAGGCAGAATAAATTAAGGATGTCAACAACATTTGACATAGATTGACTGAAATACATAGTTGTCCACTTAAACCTCAATGATTCATTGAGATTTTGGATGTTTTTATTGTAGATTTTGATTGATTTATAAACATCTATGCATGCTATTCTTTTAAAAAAAATCTTCATCTTTCACTTAAAGACATCAGAATGGTTTACATTATTTCTCATTGTCCTCCATACAGAGCAACTGGCAGAGAATAGAAACATTTGGGGTGAAGAAGAGAAAGAAATTGATGCTTTTGTCCCTCCTTTGAATTTATACAGCTACTCATCTCACAAAACTGTCTGGCTATCAAACAATACATAAAAACAACAAGCAGTGCTTAAACATGAACAGAAAACAGAAAAATAAAAAAGATAAAAACTCAATATTGCTTTCCATTAGCCCCGCGGTAAGGATGTCTATATAGCAAGCCAAACCCAACTGAATGTGCGCCAAACTTTTTCTCCAAAGATGCATTTCAGGAGCAGAATATGTCTTGTTCTTGTTGTTTGTGTTGTTATTGTACTAAAACCAGTCTAATGTTCTACAATGCTTAGGTTTCATTTTCAAAACTCTTTCACTGGCTAAGCACTTTGGTATTCCCTACCCTCTCTCATCACAATCATCCCATTCCTCACCAGACTAAAATTAAAATTCTACCATACCCCCATGTTATAAACCTCCCTTATTGTGCAGTCTTCCAGAGAAACCCAAGGAAGCCATAAGCCAAGAGAGAAGCCACAAACTACTGCTTTATGGAAGTCTTTGGGGTTTTGCAAAACTAGATTTCTGTAGATTTAGGGAAAGATTTCACCACTTTTCTCAAGTGGAACATTAGCTAAGAGCAAAGTGGGCTGCTCAGATTAAAATGAGGAAAACGTTGATGCCTTATAGATTTGTAATCAACTCAGGTATGCCGAATTTGGGATATTCAAAGTCTGAACCCCTGGATTTATTATTTATTTTTGTTTTATTTATCAAATTTATTTGCTGCCCATCTTGTGGTTCAGTAACTCTGAGTAGCTCACGCCAAAATAAAACATTTTAACGATTATAAATATAAAAATGGATTCAAATTACAAAAATTAAATCAAGCTAAAAGAGAAGGGTTTGGAAGAAAAAGATAGGGTGCCTTCTCTCTTATTGTACTAACCACCTCCAGCCGGAAGTTTCTCCTTCAGGAACCCCATGCCAGTCAGCATAGCCTGGTTTTAAGGCTTTTCCTGAAGGATAAAAGCAAGGGGGCAGATTTTATTTACTGAGGCAAGATGTTCCAAAGGACAGAAAAGGCTCTTCTACTAGATCCCACTAGCCAAAATTCCTTGCTGATGGGATCTGGAATAGGCCCCTTCTGCCAGCACAAGTGGGGCAGGCCATTCCCATTGGGGAAAGACAATTCCACAGGTTTAAAAGGGTTTTAAAAGTAATAACAACACCTTGAATTGTACTTGGAAGCAGATCAGCTCACTGTTATGTAGCTGGTATAACAGTGGTGTTACATGTGGCACTCTAAGGGTCTCCAAAGCTGTCTGTACCTCTGACTTCTGGACCAATTGTTGCTTCCAAATGCTCTTCAAATGTATCCCTTATAGAGCATGTTTCAATAATCCAAGTGTATGTTAACCAGGACATGAGTGACTGAACTCAGAGCCTCACAATTCACAATTGCACAAAGTTGTGCAAACACTCTCTAAGCCACAACTGCTATATGCTCTTTGAGCAAGAGTTGCAAGTGTAGGAGAACCCCCAAGTTGTGCAACAGGTTTGCCTGGTGTGGTGTCACCCCATCCAGAAATAAAGATGGTAAGCCTCCAAATCTCAAGACTTGGGATACCCATAGCTATTCAGTCCCACCAAGGTTCAGTTGAAACCTGTTGTTCCCCATCTATGCCTCCACAGCCTCCTGGTACCACAAAAAGGCAGCCATAAAATCACTTTGGTCACTAGTGATGGACATATAAAGCTGAGTATCATCCGCGCATTGATGGTAGCTCACACCATCGCGTTAGATGATCTCACTCAGCAGTTTCATGCAATATTAAAAAGGATGACTCCTACATTAAGGAAATTTGAGTTGCATCATATAGGCACCTAGTATCAAAATCCCCTTAGGTCCAGACAACAAAGGGAATGAAATAAGCTTAGAGATAGACTATAGTCATTTTACTTTAAATCTTTTTTATTATTTATGGTTTACTTCTAGGCTGACTTTGCTCTTCATCTATTCTCTGGATGGGTGAGGGATTAGATGATGGGACAGGTGAAGTGAGAAGGAACTCTCTTAATGCATTGTATAAATTCCCTCCAGGTTTTTAATACACCCTTCCTCTGCAGGTGGGCTAGTTTTAATGCAGCCATAAAGAGAACTCCAACATCAGAGCAATACATGCAATCGGGGTATCCCAAGAACAAATATTTGGTCCAGTTCCTAGTTTTGATGGTTTCGCCACTTCATAATTTCCTTCACATTTCTATTCTACAGCTGTCTTATAATTTATATGTCTCCGTGCGGCACTGCTGCTATTTCATAGACCTTTTAAAAATTATTTGTCCAGAAGTTATGCAATATTGAGCCTTATGCTCCAAAAGTAATTTCATTCCCTGTTTAATTTTCTATCCTTCCTAATCTCCCTTTCCCTCTTTCTGATGCTGAGATTTTGTTTCTTCTTTTGTGGAAATCTGCCTAACATCTGGAAACAAAATCCTCTGGTTCCCTTAACTCCATTTAAGAATATTTTGGAACACACCTTTTTCAGTCCTCTTGTCATGATATTTGCTTATATCCAGTCTTCTCAAAAAAAAACCCCACAACCCTGTCTCTCTTTGCTAATATTTATTTATTATTATTAAATAGATTTAAATTGCCGCCTATTCGCCCAAGGCGACTCAAGGCGGCTTACAATAATATAACACTACATGCTATACATATTTTCAGAAAAACTAAAGTAACTAGAAGCTTTAAGTTTCATTTACCATTTTAATATTTCAATCAAGACTTGTTAAAACATTATTTTCCTGTATGTATTTTGTTTCTGTTATTTTAGCGGCTTACTGCCTTTTATAGAGTATTGTTGATTTCTCTAGCTCAAATAATTTAACTTCATAAGTATTGCTATTGCCCGCCCAAAAAAACATTGAATACTTTGATTCTTTGTGCATTATATATTTTTAGCAATAAACAATTTTTCTTTGAAAAAGGCATAGTACGGGCAATAAAACTTTGTTTAAAAATTGTAAGCCAGAATCACTTTTCAGAGTAAGATTGGTGGCATATAAATTAAATTAATAAATAATAAACTGGGTTTAATTTACTAAGCAGTATTTATCTATTGTTTAATGCCAATTTGGTTTAGTGGTGAAAGCATCAGGCTAGAGACTGGGAGATTACTTCATGAATCAGTGCCTTGTCATGGTAAAAGATCTTGCAGAGCTCAAAGAAAGAATGGAGTGACTGGGCCAAAGCCAAAATGGATGTGTCCGGCAATGAGATGAAAGTCCAGAGCTGTAAAGAATAATATTGCATAGGAATCTGGAATGTAAAATCTATGAATCAAGGTAAGTTGGATGAGGTCAAACATGAGGTGCAAGATTGAACATCGACATCTTGGGAATCAATGAACTAAAGGAGACAGGAATGGACAAATTTAATTCAGATGACCATTATATCCACTACTGTGGGTAAGATTCCTTTTGAAGAAATGGAATAGCTCTCATAGTCAATACGAGCAGGAAAAGCAGTACTGAGGTACAATCTCAAAAATGACAGAACGATCTTGATTTGAATCCAAGACAAACTATTCAACATCACAATAATCCAACACTATGCTCCAACTACTGATGCCGAAGAGGCTGAAATTAACCTGGATTGGAATGGTAAAGTAGGAAGTCAAGAGATTGCTAGAATAACAGGCAAGTTTGGCCTTGGTGCACAAAGTCCATATAGTCAAAGCTGTGGTTTCCCCAGTAGCAATCTATGGCTGTGAGAGTTGGACCATAAGGAAGGCTGAACACTGAAGAATTGATGCTTTCGAATTGTGGTGTTGGAGAAGACTTTTGAGAGTCCCTTGGACTACGAGGTGTTCAAACTAGTTTAATTTTAATGTTATTCCTTGATCAATGGTCTTCTTCCTCCATCTTTTAATACTGTCTGAATTAACAGTCTGAAACTGTTACAAGACTCTAATAATAGAGGAGGCTTGGAGCTGCCAGATTGGGAGTTATATTACCAGGCATCTGCACTTATGTGGCTAAAAGAATGGATAACCTTGAGACATAGATGATTATTAGCTTTGGAGGGTCACGATTTGCAATTGGGGTGGCACGCATTTTTATGATATACGGAAAAATAAAATACACAAATATTTCCAAGGACACTAAAAATACTAGAAATGCTTTGTTTTCAGTATGGGTAAAAATTAGAAATGCTTTGTTTTCAGTATGGGTAAAAATTAAGGAAAAACACTATTTGAAAATACCAGTCTGGCTCTCCACGATGGAGGCATTGATGCATCCAAATGTGGAAAAAATCATAAGAGATAAAGATATTTTGAATGAGAAAGGGAATTGAAAAGCAAACAGTAACTGAATAGTCAAGGGATAGATTTAGCATGTTGGCCGCAGGTACAAATACAATCAAGATATTAAAAAGATGCTAAAACATAAGGGTTTTTATAAAGAATTGGACCAGATTCTAACAGGAACTAATGAGAAATTAATTTTAAAAATGTATACCTACTTAATGAGTATTAGAATGGAAGAAAGGCAAGTAAAGGAAAGAAGGATAGTATGGGCTAAAACCTTTGGCTATTCTATAGAATTGGATAAATGGCAAAAGTTGTGGGGTAGAAATTATAAATTAACAATATCTACTGCATACAAAGAAAACTTACATATTAAACATTTTACAGATGGCACTCCCACCAGCAAGTTTAGCCAAGATGTTTAAAGATATGTCTGCTAAATGTTGGAAGTGTAATCAGATTCCAGGCTTGTACTACATGTGGTGGACGTGCCCAAAAGCAAAAGCATACTAAACAAAAATACATACTTGGATAGAAAAAATGATAAAGGAACATATAGATTTAAAACTAGAAATATTTCTGTTGGGTATCACACCAGAAAAATATATTATATCTAATACTAATGTGTTAACAGTGGCCAGAATTGTATTTGCACAACATTGGAAAGGTGTGGAGGTCCCTACAGAAGAGAAGATAATAAAAAAAAACCTAGAATGTGCAGAAATTGATAGATTAACACTTGAAATTAAAGAGAAGGAAGATAAGGAATATTTTGAAATATGGGATTTGTTTTATCAATGGTTAACTAACAGAAACTGAAGTTAGAACATTTAAAATTGTAAGAGAAGGATTAATTTTACTATGAGGGATTATTACGCTATGTTTATTATGAATATGATTTAGTATTAATAATGAATAAGTATTAATATTATGTTGAAAAAATAGTGTTATTATATGACCACTACTAATGAACATTATTACTATCATGATGATGCCCATTACTCAAATTAACTGTAACCAGACAACACACTGTTTATATAGACATTGAAACTGCTGTGCTTTCTTTATATAGTAAAAATAAAAAATATATATTTTTAAAAGAGAGAGAGAGATTTCTAGAATAACAGGCAAGTTTGGCCTTAGTGTACAAAGTCCATATAGTCAAAGCTATGGTTTCCCCAGTAGCAATCTATGTCTGTGAGAGCTAGACCATAAGGAAGGCTGAAGGCCGAAGAATTGATGCTTTCGAATTGTGGTGTTGGAGAAGACTTTTGAGAGTCCCTTGGACTACAAGAAGATCAAAGCAGTTTAATTTTAATGTTAGTCCTTGATCAATGGTCTTCTTCCTTCATCTTTTAATTCGATTTTGTTCTCGTCTATCCTCAAGAATGTTTATTCTTGCCATAAAGCTATTCCTAGATCTGAGTCAGCAGGCTTAAGGCATGTGTCCATTCAGAGGCTGTCCAGGATCATTCTCTTGCTTAGTTCTCTCAGCATCTGCTGCTACTTTTCTCCTGATCTTAGGTAGATACAGATTAACAGAGTTGGAAGGGACCTTGTAGGTCATCTACTCCAACCCTCCCCCCCCCCGCCCAAGCAGGAAACCCTACACCATTTCTGACAAATGGCAGTCCAATCTCTTCTTGAAAGCTTCCAGTGATGAAGCTC
>JAOYMU010000049.1:32074855-32085508 GCA_025802295.1 Psammodynastes pulverulentus
GCCTGGTCTCCCAGTGTCAGGATGGGGTCCTTCAGGCACTTAGCCACCTGTTTCTGCAACCTTAAACACTCAAAGAGCCTTTGGACCCATTTCCCACAGGAAACAAAACACCGGGATCTCTCATCTCTCTCTCTCGTCTCTCTCTGTATCTCTCTTTCTTGCTCTCTCTCTCATCTCCCTCTTTCATTTGCATCTCTCTCTCTCACTCTCTCTCTTCTCTTTCTCTCTCATCTCTCTTTCCAGAGTTCTAGTCACAGGACTGGCCCTTTGGTCAGCCCGGAGCAGCTCCTTCACCCGGATGCACTGAGGACCACCAAAATTTTCTCGTGGACCACCAGCGGACCACTGGTTGAAGACCTCTGTTCTAGAGATCTATCAAGAGTTAGGCTTAAAGCCCTGTTGCTACATAACTTATTCAAGGCTTTTGGTCCTGACAGACGTAAAAAAATACCTCCCTTTTCCCCAATACTTGCTTACAGTGACCAATAATCTGCAAAGTATTAGGCTAAATTAATTTTGTGATCCCTTCCAAATCTGTAATTCCATGATTCTCTGATATGACGTTGCAGTTTGCCTAAAAGTATTCTGGGCTTTTGTATACAGGTAGTCCTTGAGTTATGACCACAACAGGGCCCAACATTTATGTTGCTTAAGCGAAACATTTGTTAAGAGAGTTTTGCCCCACTTTATGACCTTACTTGCTACGCTTGTTAAATGAATCATTGCAGTTGTTAAGTTAGTAACACGGTTATTAAGTGAATCTGGCTTCCCCATTGACTTTCTTGTCAGAAGGTCTCAAAGGTTGATCACATGACCTTGGGACACAGCAATGGTCATAAATATGAACCAGTTGCCAAACATCTGAATTATGATCATACTGTAAAGGTCATAACTGTGAAAAATGGTCATAAGTCATTTTTTCCGTGCCATTGTATCTTTGTACAGTCACTACATAAACTATTTTAAGTCAGGAACTGCCTGAAGTTAGATTACTTTGTTTTCTTCTGAAAGGGAATGTGCATCAAGAAGTAGTCTAAATGTGTGCTCACTGTTTTTATGTAGAAAAAGGAATCTGAATTAAAGAAAGTGGATAATATCTTAGGATTTGCAGAATGGCTATATTGCAAGCAGTTTCCTCTTAGTGAGGCTATTAAGCACGTGGAATGGGCAATAAATATGTTGTTGTATCTCAGACCTCTCCAAAAAAACCCTGATGAAGAAGGTACATTTTTCTAGCTCTTTTTTATTCTAGCATTGGGGGTGTACTGTGATATAATATTTTTTTTCCCTTTGACATTACAAAACATTTGCATTTTTCCCTGTGGCCTTCTACAGGTGATATTTTTCCTCTTTTTCATTTAAACAAAATATTGTTTTAGGCCTGATGATTTCTGCTTTTTAAATTAAGGCGTGAGGGAAATAAAATTAATGCTTGAAATTTTGGGGACTACGTGGAACAGTTGCAGATGGAGCTTACGAGTTATGCAATACATGTCTGTTACATAAAACATACCAACAATGTATTTATATTGTTATATAAATCATTTTCAACAATACTGACTGATATTTCATATTTTCTTTATAGAATTAAAAAACCAAATCAGTATTGGAGAATTAAGAAGCATAAAACAGTTAGAAACTTTATTTAGAGCTTATACAATAATGGCAGTCATTTGTGGCCATTCAACTTTTTACGAGCAATACTGTTTGATGGCGTATGCTTTTGTGATTCGCATGTGGCAGGTGAGATAAGAAAATGGTGACTAGAAGGCTGCTAAATGCATTGTGTAAATCTATCAGAACAATACCTTGAATTCAAAGCACTTACCTCAATCACATTGATCTCCCAAAAAGAATTATTGTAGCTTTTAATGAAGATATGCAAGTGATTTCTTGACATACTTGATTGAACGTTCCAAAAACTTGTTCAAAAGAAATTCCCACTTGTGTAGAATTATAGAATTTGTAATGCTATTAGTCTAAACAAAAATGTATCTCATTTTCCGCTGTGTGCTGATATTATAACAAGATTTAATTGGAAACAAAATTACTCTACTTCTTTGATATTTTTATAAGTGCAATTATATTTGCCGCACAAAACTACTAAACTGAATCAGAAAACTTGTCAACGTTAAGGCAACAAATGGCAATGAAGCTTTCAGAATTTCAGTCTTCTAGAGAAAAATGTAACCTGAATTGGAATATATCAAAATGAGTAAATCAGAACAGAAACATAACAATGTATGTTAGCAGGAAAGTGGTAGATCATTTATTACTTACTTTACAAACCTATTGGCTCATCCCAACCAAGGAAGAAAAACAGTCATAGTAAACAGGTTTTTTAGCCAGAGAAAATGCACTTTTTGTGGCTCCACTCTTCAGAGAAACCAATGCCCCCCCTCCCCCCCACCATTTTAAGAAAAGACTTTTTTTTAAAAAAAAATGCCTCTTAAAAGTAGTAAAAATTTAGGGATACAAAATAGATCATATTGTACTTGTTGGCTCAATTAAGTTTTTGAAAAAGAAATTTGAAAAGATCCTTTTACTTTTCTAGGAATTTTCTTAAACTAGCTTCTTTTATGATACATGACATTAATTTTTATATATAGAAACTTTTTTTGTACAGAAAGTAAAGGCAATCTGTAAATGTGTTTAAAAAGGGGGGCTTTATTCTCGGTAATATTATGTTTTATTTTCCATAACAATAATTCAGCAATTAATTGAATTTTTTAAAAAAATTGATTTTTTTTCCTTTCCAAAGTAAATGTAATTATTTTTCAGATATCATTCACAACAGCAGGATTGTCTTTAAAGGCACAGACCAAAGTTTCACCAGCCCAATCAGCAACTCCAAAATCAAAAGACAAAAAAGATGCAAAAAAGGTAATGCACCTTTCCTTCAAAAGCTGACCTTCTCTTCATAAGCAAACATTTCCTCCCATCATGAGAGTTTGTGGGGAGAAGGGGTGTGTGAAACAATCACACATATGCCATAATGTCATCATGTCAATGACATAACTAACAGATATGGTATAGTTTCATAATTGTGTTACAGCTATGATGACATCATGAAGCATATGGCTTGTTACAAATACCGCCAAGTTCCATAAATTCTATTTTATTAAGTAAGAGTACTGTTGATACTTCTAATCCATGGGTAGAGAACATCTGGATTTCCAGATTTGTTGGTCTACCAAGATTTATCAACATAAATCAGCAGAGGCAGAGCTCAGGATCATAAGGGTGAGAATGCAATAATATCTAGAGAGGTTAAACTTTGACACCTCCATTATTACCTTTCTATCTGAGAACATATTAGCAGTGAAATTAATGTTTTTTACTTGGAAACAAATGTACCGTATGCATCACAGAACTTTACATTGTCAAAACACTCACGAGCATCATCATCACAAATTCTGTAGCAGTGACCATTTATAAGACAAGGTGAGTTGGATGCATTCATAGACTCTTATTTATATAGACTCATCTGTCTGATGATTGATTGTCATTTTTCTGTTGTTTTTGAGCATCTTTTAATTTGTGGTGCATATAACAGTTGTTTTATAATTCCTATAATTGTTTTGTTGTTATTCATAGATTTTAAGCCACCCAAAGTCTTTTGGCAGAGAGACGGGTGGCATACAAATTTAATAAATAAATAGTGACTCTTTCCTTCTTCATTTGATTGAAAGATAAAACATTATCTCCTTACTGTTCCCAAATTTAGAGTTTCTATCCATTGAAAGAAAGACAGTAACGAAAGTCATTTTTACATAGCTAAAATATTACAGTGCTTTTTATTATTATGTCTGCTTGGAAATCCAAGACTAAACCCATGAGAAGAGACTTATTTTAAGGGGAAAAAAACATTAGTAGGACCGAATGTATTATTACAGAAATATCGATCACTGATTCTTTTTTCTTCTTCTAAAGCCTGATGCTGCTAAGGCTTCACCTACAAGCCCTTCTAAGAAAGATAAAGAGAAAACCCCCAAAGATGGGAAAAAGGTACATTTCCTTTCATGCAGTATTTTGATTTCATTTATGTTAACAAAAAAGAAACTTACTGAAACATAAGAATCCAATTTTCAGGAACACTCAGCCAGTAAAGAGAAGGTGAAGAGGAAGGGGCCAATTGATGTCTTGCCTGGAAATGTGGAGGAATGGGCTAGCTATGAGTGCCCTGATGAGATGAGAGAAGCCTTTAAACAGGACGCAAGTGGCTGTACTGTGAACAGAGAAACCATTTTAGCACCTGTGAGTAATATCTTGCAATAGGCGGTAATTGAAATTATCTATTCCTTTCTCTTTTGTATTTCCAGCTGTGACTTGTTTCTGGCTTCTTTTGTTCATTATTATTATATATTGAAACTACAGGTAGTCTCTGTACCATTCTTAACAACCCTAATTAGGACTAATAACTACACCACTAAGTCAAGCATTCACTAGGTGGAAAATCACATGATTGTGACTCCCCTCAGATTGAACAGAGATAAGACTAGTCCCTTTCACACTTTCAGCTTTTGCTTGGCTCCTAACTATTCCCATGCTCTTTGGAAAGCTTGAATGCCTGAATGCTGTTTTATACACATTGAAAACAATGCTACTGTTCTGGTAGCCAAGGGACTGGAAGCCAGGCATTCTTTTTAAAGAGCTAACAAAGCTCACTTGAAATCTTTTCCTTTCCAATCTCTCCACTGGGGGAAGAGGGAAGCAATTTCTATAGGCAATGTCTCCTTTACTTCGTGCCCCTCCTCATGGAGCAGAGAGATTGAAGAGAAAGAGATTTCAAAAGAGTACTGTAAGCTGTTTGCGTAGAGTACCCAACTGTCAGCCAAGGGCAACTAGTGTGATCGCATTGCCATTGATGTGCAGAAGAGCAAACAGTTTGCTTTCTTGCAATTCCTTTTTCTCTAATCAATCTGTTCAGCAAGGGGAGGAAAAAAGAATAACAACTTAGGCACAAAGACAACTACTGTCCGTATTAGCAATCACATGATTGAGGGATGCTGCAACAGTCGTAAATGGGTGTAAGTTATTTTTTCAGCACTTATTGTAACTTCAAGTGGTCTTTGACTGAATGGTCAGGAAGCAAGGTCTACCTGTATTTGGGGTGGTTTTTGTTGCAGAATCTGCAAGTTAGTCTAGAGTATTACATGTACATGTAAGCAGCAAAGATAGTTTATTTAGTAGCTCAAAATATGAAATGTTATGATCCTCACATTTATGTAAGTATGTGTTCATGCTTAGCCATTTGCAAACATTTACATTCTTAGTAGTACTGTATAGAAATCTGCCTTTGGTGGATCTATTTCAGGAGCCTTTTGGAGTGGGGGGTAAGAATTGAAAACGTGCACTTGAGAGACAAATATTGCCATAGTGAACTTGTCATTTATTCTTTTAATTTTAGACACGCACCTTATATTATTTAGACCTTTTATTTAAGGAACTACAGTCAATGTCATGTACTCACATGACTCTTCCACTACTTCACTTGGCTGAAATCATTGCTCACGATGTTATTGAAAGCAAAAGTCTGTCGAACCTCTACCATCTCAGGTTTGTATTTGTCGTTTTTTAGTCAATGTGAAACATTTCAATGTCCTTTCTGGCCACTGATAAATTTATGTTTGTTTGTTTGTTTGTTTGTTTGTTTGTTTGTTTGTTTGTTTGTTTTTATGGTGGAACACCTCAGCTCATGTTTTTCATTGCTTCAAAGCCCTTAGATTGTATTGCATGCCAGCAGAATAGTTATGCAAGTTTAAAGAGACTAGAATTGGAATATTTGTCCCCAGAAGTATTTGTTTAGAAACTTTTATGCTGAATGTATACTCGGCGTATATATTTATTTTGTTTATAACAGTTGTCGCTTTGTAGGACAAGAAGCTGTTTCAAAATAGCTAGCAATAGCACTTAGACTTATAAACTGCTTCCTAGTGCTTTGCAGCCCTCTCTTAAGTGGTTTACAGAGTCAGCATATTGCCCCCAACAAGCTGGGTCCTCATTTTACTGACCTCAGAAGGATGGAAGGCTGAGTCAACCTTGAGCCAGTGAGAATCGAACTGCTGGCAGTTGGCAGAATTAACCTGCAATGCTGCATTCTAACCACTGCACCACCACGGATCTTAATACAGGTTGTCTTTTATGCATCTAAGACAATCTTCTAGAACTTTCTCGGTTCATGGTGCTCCTAGCAGTTCAAACTGAGGCTTGCAGTGACTGATTAACTGTTCCCTTTTTAAGTAGCAAGTTCCCTGCAGCTATAGATTATTAACTAGAAATAAACCACTTATTCCCACTTGAAAATAGTGGGAATAAACATGTACTGTATGGGGTTATTCTGTAAGCCATCTTTATGAAATGAAGCATAAAAACTAAATTTATGGAATATCTATCTTTTTTTCTTCTTTATAATTTTAATGTGAAATTTTTGAAGAGACTCCAAGTTGCATGAAACATACAGCTTAATGAACATTTACAGAAAGCAAATACCGAGAGAATTGTGCATAGAGTACAATATAATACAGGTAGTCCTCAACATGACAATTGGAACTGGAACTTCTGTTGTTAAATGATGCAGTCATTAAGCAACTGATTTTATTACCTTTCTTGCTGCAGTCATTAAGGAATCACGCAATTGTTAAGCAAGTTGTTAAATCACACAGTTGTTGAATTGGCCAGTTCCCCTATTGGCTTTGCTTGTTTGAAGCCCCCTGGGAAAGTCACAAATGGTGATCACATGACTCCAGGATGCTGTAATGGTCATAAAAACTTGCTGGTGGCCAAGTGTTTGAATTTTGATCATGTAACCATGGGTACTGCAACAGCTATAATTGTGAGGGCCAGTCATAAGTCAGTTTTTTCAGTGCTTTGAACAATCATGAAATGAATGTTCATAATTTGAGGACTAGCTGTAGATAAAACAAAATTCAAACTTAGTTCATTTTTCCTTATATCTCTAGTGAATAGATTGACATTAAAATTATCCCTGTACCAATTTCCCCCCTGGAAAATATTTTTTTTCAAGTACTGTATCAGCAAATACTTACTGAACCAATTGTGGCTTAGAATTAAAGTTGCAGAATCATCTTGGCTCTCTTTCTCCTTCACATCACACCTTGTTCCTTTTCTCCTAGTGTCTTAATTCAGATTTTTAAAAGGCAAAGCCTGAAAAACACAGCAGCTGAGGGAATCTCTTCCTGCTGATGTGAGAAGTAGCTTATCTCCTTCTAGAAGATTGTTGAGATATTTGTGCGTGCCCTCTCTTTCATGCTGAGGAAGCAAATGTCAATTTTGTGAATTCACAACATATCTTGATTTACAAAGAAATTTAAAATATTGCTCTGGATGGTATCAGAGATTAATCTTAGTTTCTTCCAGTACAAGTGAACTGAAAAGTAGCCTCAGCATATTTAAAACATTTAACTTGCTCTAGATCAGGGGTGTCAAATTGGCGGCCCACAGGCCAGATGAGTCATGTGCAGGCCACGCCCACCCCAGCTTCGTGAATGCAAAAAACATTGTGATACGTCACGCGATGGCAATGTGACGTGGTGAGTTTGACACTCGTGCTCTAGATATTCATATTTGTTGGCCATTATTTCAGACCTGCATTCAGCTATCATCTTGATTTTTTCATTAGAAATAATCAACTGGCCATAGAGAAGAGTGTTAAATTCTTCCAGAGCTTGTCACTAGGAATCAAATCTTGATTTAAGATCTACAATCAAGCACTAAGTTTCCTAGAAGGATAGGGAGCTACTAATTTACTTCATTTTAATATGTTGGTCAAAAACTGATCTATTTGAACCCTACTTGGTCCTCTGACAGAATATTTTCCTGCATTAATTCATCTAACAGTTTCTAATGCAAACAATGTAACTGTAATTTGCTGGTCGTACTTTGTAAATTGATTGAATGATAATTGATTGGATTAAATCCATCCTGATTTTTAAAAAAAAAATAGTTGCAATAATAGATCAGCCGAGTCCTCGGGGATCTGAAAGAAGCAGTCTAGGAAAGTGAATAAGGTCACCAAAGTTGGAGCTTACCAATCAATGTTCATTTTCAATAGTTCAGTGGAATCATATATCCCCCAGGTGGCCTTTCCATTTTTCAATTGCGAGATTAATTTAGAAATGTCAAAGGAGGGTATTAGTGGCTGGCCATGAATACATTCTTGACTTAATTCAAAGATCAATATATTAGCTGAGTCATCACCAAAAATAGTTCAATAAATGCTTTTCCCAGACTGATAGTGGGAGTGTTTCCTCTATAATAGGTAGGCTTTTAGGGGTTAGCCATAGGGTAGCCCTCAGAGGACTCAGCTATAAATTGCCAGAAAACCACAGAGCTTTGGTTTTTTTTAATGATTTAAATTAATCACTGCCAACTATATAATTGTGTTTCCTACTTTGTTTTATACACACACACATGCATAGATATATTTCTCAGACCTTAATACAATTAAATTGGCTTTGATCCTGACATAATCAGAATTTGACACAACTAGATCAAAAGTTAGATTTTTATGATAGCCCTACTGTTACTGCTTTTGAAAATGATACACTATCATATGCTGGATATTACCAATTGGTTTTTCATATACGTGTATACCTTCTCATGACTTTCTTATCTACATTCAGTTAATGAATACTCATTCAATGACCACTCAAAGTTGCAATGGCACTGAATGAGTGGTATTTATGATGGGTCCTCAAAGTTCTGGCCATACTACTATCACCGCAGTACTGTGATTGTGATCCTGATGCTTAGTGACCAGATTACACACCTTCCCCCACTCAGTAGCAGCCATCCCTGTCTCCAGTTCGCTCATGCTTCACCAGCCTGCTAATGAGCCTTCTGGAACTTGTGATTTCCTGCTGTCTTCTCCATTGACTTTGCTTGTTGGAAACCAGCAGGAATATTGCAAGGTGATCTCCACTTAACAACCCATGATCCTCACTTAGCAAAGCAATAGGACTGGTGAAGATTGCCATCACTAAGTGTTGTTGTTATGTGACATCACGCTTTATGACCACAATGCTAGTGACAGAAATTCAGGACTCCAATTACTGTCATTAAGCAAGGACTACCTGTATTGGGGACCAGCCACTAGAATTGGGCATAAAATTAATTCTTATAATATAACAAAACTCTTGCATTGCCCTTGCAATGCAGAAAAAAAATATGTTAGGATACAATAACTATTCTGTGGTGGAAAAACATGCTATCAAAACAATGTGATCACTAAGAAAAGCCACCTCACTTATCACATTGTTTGAGACCACAGTATAACCAATGCATTACTACTTATTCTGGATCCTTAGTCCCCATTCTGATCCATATCAACCACTTCATTTGTAGAATTTGATCAAGCCTTTTGGAAAGATGAGTTAATTGCTGTCTGTGAAAACTGATACCCTTAAACCAACTATGGCAACATAATCTGTATAGCAGTGGCTATTGAAGTGATTAATTGAGGCACTTATTCTACAGTTGAAATTACCCAGTAATATGGTTATAGTCCTAGGATGTTTCAGTCTATGATTGCACTATATTCATAGTCATGTTCAAGTGAACAGAGTCGTATTCTTGCTATTTTACTTGAAATAGCAACACCTGTAGAGGGAAGTAAGCATTTATGACCAAGTAGCTTCATTCTAGCTACAAACTTTGGGCCATCTCAAGCAAGTTGCATAAGGTAAACTTACTTCTTAATCCCCAAAGTTTATTTGAGAGAACAGCAAGATCTTTCTACCCATGACTACCGGTATGCAGCCTCAAAAGAGTAAACTGTATTGCCTCTCAAATCAAAATTTCCTTGGGCCCATGTCTTTGCTAAAATAACAGCATATGATTTAACTTTAGAGGTTAAAATGAGCGTTTGTCACTTTTAGAAGATTTTGGCAACATTCCAAAACTATTGTTGAGCTCCCTGCCATCATTTAGTGAACTTTGGAACGAGTTCCCCAGTGAGGGTTATATATTCAATTGATTTGAGAATAAACATTTCCAAATGAGCTGTTAGTCAGCTGATGGCTCCCTTCCTATTCGACAGAGAGTGACCAGCACACTTGGCAGTACATTTTGTCTCTAAGTCAGAAAATTGGAAACCCTACTTAGACAAAAATACCCATAAGCCACTCATGGGTGTGGGGGAAGGACTCCTCTCTTCTTTTGGGGGATCTTCTGGCTGCCTCTCTACTAGGGGAAGAATTTCTATTTGCTCAGGTTCATCTTTCCATAAGCACTTATTCATTCTCAGGTTCTCATGGATGTGCTCATCTAAATATCTAGAAGATGCTAGATTGGGAAGACGACCTAGAAATGTTACTGTATACCTTTAGTGGGAGTCATTCATGCAGATAGAATGCAATACTTAGTTTAGAATCTTTATTGTGGCAAAAATAACGTTTGAGATTAGGGTCTCCCAAGTAATACATTGGTTTTTCTATATATGCCAAATATATTTCTTTGCAAACTATAGTCTAGATCAGTGATGGCTAACCTTTTTCTCCTGGCTTGCCGAAAGCACATGCATGCATGATAATGCTTGCGCGCGCGTGCCAGCCCCCAAAATGCAATGCACGCTCAATACACCCTGTGCACCTCACCCCTGTGCATGTGCATGCAACCTCCCCCGCGCCCCCC
>JAOYMU010000049.1:32170254-32181532 GCA_025802295.1 Psammodynastes pulverulentus
GTGGTTGGAGGAGGACCCGCGCTCCTGGATGACCACAAATGTTAGCGGTGGGGCAGATGGATGCTAATCGCCAGAGCGCGTTCGTCCTTAGCAGTACGCCGCTGGCCGCGCTGCACAACATGGCCGAGATGAAGACCTCCCTCTTCCCCTACGCCTTGCAGAGCCCGGCCGGCTTCAAAGCGCCCGCCCTGAGCGGCCTCAACGCGCAGATCCCGCTGGGTACGCCGCACGGCATCAGCGACATCCTGGGCAGACCCGTGGCCGGAGCTGCCGCCGCCGCCGCCGCTGCCGCCGCCGGCAACCTGCTCTCCGGCCTGCCCCGCCTGAACGGACTGGCCGCCGCGGGGATGTATTTCAACCCGGCCGCCGTCTCCAGATACCCCAAGCCCTTGGCCGAGCTGCCCGGCCGGCCTCCCATTTTCTGGCCCGGAGTTATGCAGGGATCGCCCTGGAGGGATCCCCGGCTCGCCTGTCCCGGTAAGGCGGGCTTTGTGGGGGGGGCGTGGAGGAAGCGCGGGGGGAGGGGGGGCCGCAAAGGAGCGGAGACGGCAAGTAGAGATCCGAAGGGATCGTTTGGGTCCCTTTCGAGTTTTTTCCCACCTATTGATTCGGGCTCCCATCCAGGGTAGAGACTCTCTTTACAAACGCCCGCTCTCTGCTCATCGGTGGCCCCGGGAGGGCTCCCCAGCAGCGCTCTGCCCATGCTCGGATCACCTCGCCTTGGGTGATAAGCGGCTGTTGCTGCTGCAGCCGTTTCTGGGACGTTTGAACAAAACGCGGCTCTCGGACGGGAAGTCGCCGATCTTGCCAGGCAGCGGACTCCGCCGAGGGGTCCCGTCCCGAGGCCCGCCGTTTGGGCTTCTCTTGCTGTTACCCTCGCGGGCCGTTGAGCCAGGCGAAGTGGGGAGCGGCGGGGAGGAGGGCGGCCGGGCGAGGCGGCCTTTTCCCGAGGCTGCGCGGGGCGGGCAAAGGCTTCTTTCGATTGGCGCGACCAAACCGCTCGGCCTCCGTCCGCCCTTGGAGACGGCGGTTCCGTGTCCTTGGGTTTCCCCGGCTGTGGGAGTGGGACAGGGGGCTCCCGGATTGCGGGGCTTCAGGATTCCGGTCGAGAGCGAAAGGCTTTCCTACCGGTTCTCCTACCTAGACGCTCCCCTTTCGGAGCTTCTGGTGGCGCTGATGGGGACTCTTCCTCTTCCTCGTTTTCAGCCCAGGCTGGGATGGTTTTGGACAAGGATGGCAAGAAAAAACACTCCCGGCCGACCTTCTCGGGCCAACAGATTTTTGCGCTGGAGAAGACGTTCGAGCAGACGAAATACTTGGCCGGTCCGGAAAGAGCCCGCCTCGCCTACTCGCTGGGGATGACGGAGAGTCAAGTCAAGGTAGGGCGCTCTCGGCCTGGGGGGCGCCGAGCTCGGCTTTCCGGCGTAGCAACTCCAACGCAGGTTCAGGATCCAGGAGGGAGGGCCAAATAAGCACTTGCATGTTGCAAAATCCTAAAATCGCCGGGGTCTCAACGAACTAGAGCGGATGGTCTCCAAGGAAGCCAACAGACCCATAGAAGTTAAGTCTTGTTCAGTTCCAGAGAAAGCGTTCCCAAAGTCGCACTAGCTAGGATTCACAGCTTGCCTGAATTTAATCCAGGTTGTGCCACTTTTCTTAAGAGAGACCTTTGTCTTGCTGCTCCACTTAAATGAATGTGAATGAACACAAGCTACAGGTTTCTTAGAACAAAATTGGGTTTACTGTCAAAACCTTCATTTTCCTATCAGACAGCTCATATTAAGGCACACAGTTCATTCCTGAATGTCAAAAACGAAACCAAACAAAACAAAAAGCAAATCTTGAACTTTGGGAAACTTTGATATTTATCATACATCACATTCTTCAGAGCAAAATTTGCTAAAATAAAACAAATGTCTATTGCTACTATTAAATGAGAAGTGTTGTGAAGAAGTTAAATGCAAGGACTGCCTTTTCAGCCTTTCTCCCTGGCTCCAAACTTTACTCTGCTGCTCCCCCATCCGTGCCCATTTCACCTTTTCACTCATTTTAAGTTCTAGCAATGAGATAAACTGAAATGTTTAAGGTCCAGAAAAAAACAGACCTTCCATTCCTGGCAAGATGCAATTTATTTAAAAATGAGAGAACCTTTTTGGAAATAAAAGCTAAACTAATTAATTGAATGCTTCCCTGTAGCCAAGTTTGAGACAACCTTTGCATTACAAATCCTCTCAGAGCTTTTCTTTAAAGGCAGTTTCACCATTTTTCTCAGGAGCTTGCAAGGAATTCAGAAGTATTTTTACTTAATGAGGGACTTTGCAATAACAACCTGTTGAACTGAAAATAAAACACTTATATGCCAAACCTAAAATATGGACTGGAACTAGATGCTTTACAAATTCAAAGATTATCTCTTCCTGAAGATATAGAGAGCCTTTTTTTAGGCAAAGTTAGTGCCTATGTGTTTTAGTCTTTCTAGAAAGCTGGAATTTCTTTCACAACTCTGTAGTATGGTCACTCTGTGAATTAATTGTCCTGAAAACAAAAGAAACAATAGTCTTAAAGGTTGCTTTATTTTCTAGTGTTACGGAAGGCCAAAAAAGGATATTAATACGAACTAACATGTCTTATGCCTTTAAGAGGCCAAGGGACTGTTTACAGCGTGGCTAACAGCCTTTTGATGCAGGTTGATTCTAGGTGGACCTCACTGTATGGAGATTTAATCCATATAAGTTTTTTTACTTATTTGATTAATCTAGAAGAAAGAAAATTAAGTTTAAATAAGTTTTCAATCGGAAGATATTTACATAGTATTAATGACAATTCAGTAATTAAAACCAAGGTATCCAAAGAATTTCAATCCCCCCCCCCAACTACAAAGTTAGCAATTAATTCCAAAGGGGCTTCTTGGAAAGTAAGCTCTTTTGATTGAGCTCAGCTGGTTTTTGTTTCTGGTGAAAGTGGTTCATCTGTATTTCAAAGAGGCTTGCTGGGACTGCTCCTTAAATCAAAGGGGGCTTTACTTTGGAGTAAATCTGCTTACAGCGCAATTGTAAGCCCTCCTATTTGAAAGCAGGGTTCTTAGAAATTTCCTTCCTACAAATTACTCACTTTGGAATTGGTGGTGGATTGAGTGAATGGCGTGACCTGGTTCCAGAGGCCGGTGCACCTGCACCCAGACTAATTGTTCTGCAGGTGTCTTCTGCAGAAGGATTGCAAGGCAGAATAATTATACCAACTTCCAGATTCCAAGGACAAAATTTGATTTTTTTTTAAAAAATATATACATGATGAGCTTCCATCTAATCATAGGACCCTAAATTAAATTTTCTTGGAATTGTGCAGGAACTCAGAAAAAAAAAAAAGATATAGCTGCAGAAAAGTGTACCCACATATGTCCTGAACTGTTTTCATTTTCAAACCCAGATTGCTACACTATTTTAGCAGAATCCTGAATGTTAGGGCACTCAAAGTGGGATATAGGGAACCTATTGTAGATGGATCTCCAGGACAATCCCTCCTGGTGTTTGTATATTTGCATGGAAATGTCTATTTTGGTGGCTCTGGGGTGCAGCTGGCCATACTGGTGGGGGATTTAAATAGCATCTTTAGCATTAGCAGTCGGGGTGTTGTTAAGCAGCATTCTCTGCCTTATGTTCGTCTTAAATATCTGAAACCTATTTAGGAATAAAATGTGCGGTTCAATTTATTTATTCAAAACAAGCCCTGTTGCTCCTGTATTTAAATCCCACTCAAGCTTCTGGTATTCTAGTTATGCCCTATTTACAGTTTTGGGGAACTGACATTTTACAGACTGAAAATCCAAATTCCAAACTAAGGCAATACTAGCTCAAATTAAGCGTTTTTAAAACAGCAAGCATTCTTTAAAACCAACAAAACAAAAGCACAATTCATAAAATGCCACCCAAAAAATAAAAAATCCAGAGGGAATGGAGTATGTGCAATTCTACTTTGAGGATGAACGCCCTTGTCTTCCTCTCCGTCTCCCTGATTCCTGGCTGGGCGAAGAGCTTTTTTAAAAACCTTTTTAATCTTTTAAAAAACTTTTGATAAATGATTAGTAAAACTCACGCCTTGAGTTTTTCTCTATCCTCCCTCCCTCCCTAAAATTTAAAATAATTTCATTTATATTTTTTGAACTTCCTTCATTTATAGCTATTTAGGTTGGGTGTTTTTTAAAAAATCCCATTGGCCAGTCTTTCCACCAAATATCGGTGTTGCTGTTGCGGGCACTGAATCCAGGGAAACCCCCGAGCCTCACAATCGGAGGAGTTTCCTCCAATTATTCTGCGGATTATTCCCAATTCGCAGGATCGCGTTGCAAACACCAGCAGGTGACGACCGACATACGATGGCTAGAGCGAAGAACGACATCTCTAAGCATCGGTCCTTTCTTTAGGGACTCTCTTCCCCACTTCCAATTTTGCTGCAAACCGACTTCGAAAATTAAAAGTCTTCCCGAAGGACGGAGGAGCTCGGAGCTGCAACCTTCCCTCTAGCGCGGCTCCTCCTCTCAGTTGCCCCGGCCTCCTTTGCTATCTCAAAGGTTGGAGGGAAGGGGTCGCCCCCTGGCACCCCGAGGTGGTATTCTGGGTCCTTTCCTAAGTGCCGTCAGGCTTGGTGCGCGATAAAGAGGGAAGGCCAGGAGGGGGAGAAGCCACACCGACGGCTCCTCAGCATTGCCATAAAATGCGGGCCGGGGGAAACGGGGCCCTCGATTGGGTTTGGATGAAGCCTAGGAAGGGGGAAACCGCTCTCCGGGTCGTCCCCATCCTCGGGCGGCCACAGGCGTCTGACTTTAAACCGTCTTTCTCTCCCTCCCTCTCTGGCCGACCCAGGTCTGGTTCCAGAACCGGCGGACCAAATGGCGGAAGCGGCACGCCGCCGAAATGGCCTCGGCCAAGAAGAAGCACGACTCGGAGACGGAGAAGCTGAAGGAGAGTTCGGAGAACGAGGACGACGACGAGTACAACAAGCCGCTGGACCCCAATTCGGACGACGAGAAGATCACGCGGCTCCTCAAGAAGCACAAAGCGGCCGCCGCGGCCGCCGCCGTCCCCCTGGCCCTGCTCAGCCCCTGCAGCAACGCCTCGGAGCCCTCGTGACTGCGGCCCGGCCCTGACCCTCCCGCCCCTCCTCTCCGCCGGCCAAGCAGGGTAGTCGACGCCAGCCTCGAGACTGGCCGCCGCCACGTCGTGTACAGCCCCGCGTGTCGGGAAAGTCCTTTCTGTACATATATATATATATTTTTACACCGAATAAGTTATGGCAAGGAATGGCCGCCCTTCCCTCTTCGCCGCGGTCCGTTGCGCAGGAAGGAAAGAAGAGAAGTTATTCCGGCCTTCGTGGGGGTAACGCCTGGCTTTCTTTGCCTTTCCCGCCTTTAGACACCCCCCCAACGCCCTTCCCACGCACCCGCTTCAGACTTCGGAGATCGAAGCCGCCGGTGCGACTCGAAAGAAAGCAGCGCTAAACGCAAGCCGGGCCGTGGGGCCTTTAAGCGGCCTTCGCGAGGGCCCGGCAGCGTGTGCAGCCAAAGGGCAGAGGCTCAACTCAGGCGTAGCTGCTAGGCGGTGGGCAGCCCGTCGTATCCGGGGCTTGCGCTTGAGACCCAGCTCTCCAGAGCAGCGATCCCCCCCAACCTTTTGGGCCCCAGGGACCGGTTCCTTGGAGAAAGGACCGGAGGGGGCGGCGTTTTGTGTGCTGCCTTGGATGGGGTTTCGCTTGTTTGCGCGGCCAGGGGTTTGGGGACCGCTGTTCTAGAGTGTCATCCTAGGCCCCCTAACTAAGGAGCGAACCTACCTCCCTTTAAGGGGAGGTATCTCCGGTCCAAAAAGTAATGTAGGATTGCAGGCGATGAACAGATCATTGATTTGGGCCAAACTCGATTGCAGCCGGTTATGCATTGGGGGCTTCATCGGGGCTGAGTAAATAGGTAGGAGGTTGAGTCTCTTCTGTCCCAGGAGAGCCCCAGGCGTCATAACCTTGGTCCAGGGGCCCATCTGCACTTAGCTGAAGCCCCCAATAATTCCTGGGATGTCCTGTGCAAAATAACTGCTTTAAATGTCCACTGCTAGCCTAGAACTTTCATCCCCTTGGATTCCAGTCATTTGAAAGGGGGGGGGGGGGATACTAAATGCTGCTGGGATGTCAGTGGGCTGAGGATGGAGTAGCTGCTGCCTTTGAAATTGTGATTTCCACCCCTCCATTCCACCCCCCCCCCTTTCCTGCTCCTAACAATCAAGCTGTTGTTACTGTTTTGTATATGAGTGCAGGATACCAGCTCAGCTGTGTATATAGAAAATTACAGATTTTTGTCATGTATATTTCTAGTGTAAAAAAACGAAAAGGTTTCTTTCCCTTTTTTAAAAATTTTCGGTTTGGATGGCTTGGCTTCCTTTTATTTTATTTTATTTGTTTTGTTTTGTTTTGTTTTGTTCTAAGAGAATGTAAAGGGAGAGAGAACTGCTTCACTTGATTTTCAGTCGCTTTCTGACTCATACAGTTGGAAAGACTTTGTATAAATCAATAAATTATTTAACAAGCTTTTTCCTTCGGAAAATATCTGCCTTTGGAGTGTGATGGAATGATGGCTGTTTTGGGCTTATTTCACTGGAGTTTTGTGGGCCAGCCCTTTCATGTGTAGAAACACCACTTCTTTGTAAGATTTGCTGTTTTAGTGGAAATATTTTTGACTTGGATTATTTTCTATAGAACAAGAAGCATAGAACTGGTCTTGTTAATGGGCAGAAGATTTTCTATTTCAGAAATAGAAATAAAGAATACAGTACCAGATAGTTTTAAAGCCTTAACTTTCATTTCAGTGAATAGTTCCAGATAAAGCTTGATTTATTAGGCATCAGATATTTTATTTGTTAAATATTCAGTCTTGGAAACATATTTGCTGTGAAAGGAAACTTTTCTGGGCAATTTTCTCCTGATTAGATGCTAGTTTTAAAAAAAACTTCACATTAGAAAAACGCTTTACTTATGGAGAATAAGTTATATGGGTATTTGAAAATTTGACATTTATATTTCTCAGATCAAACCCATACAGAAGAAGGAAACCTTTAGGTATAATACAAATGTTTCTTCCCAATGGTAATATAATATCACCCAAACCATCATCCTTAGCGAGTCTGTAAATTGTTGTCCCAAAGTATTGCCAGAGGAAACATTTTTTTTCTTTCAGGGTTCAGAATGACTAAATCAGTGATGCTGTTTCCATGATAATATCTAACTATTAACATTTATCCCACTGAATCTCTCACTTACTCCATAATTATTGGGATAGACACAACTATTTGTAGCCAGACAGAACTAATTTTGGTGGTCTTTAGCTGGCAACTTTATATAAAATCAGAGGATCAGTGAGTGAGTGAGCAGAATCAAGACAAAAACCGAAATTTGATTAACTCAAATTAATTATATTTTAAATCGGTACATTTAATATGATTGCTTCTCATACATTTAATAAGTTTCCCTTCTATCATATTATTAATTAAATTGTGGTCATAACTTTTGAATGGGTGCTGGGATCTACACCTGGAAACACATACAGAACACGTGAAGTCAGTGTAAACAGCTTTGTGTAATTCAGGCTAACTACCATCCTCATTCTGGCTTGATGTCCACTAGGAGTTGGAATATTTTAATGGGATCAGGTAAAAGAACAAGTCAAACAAAGCATGTTTCAAAGAGGCAGACAATGCTGTATGACCCAGTCATCTTAGATGGCAATATTGATATAATGTGAATCTTATTATACTTGAAGAGTCTACATCAGCTTCTGTGAGAAATATGCCCTTTCATGCACGTAGTTCCAAAATAAATATAGCACTTTAGTCATAATGCAGAACTATTAATGCTGTTTGATTAGACAACAAAGCATAAATAAAAATGGAATGAAATGTGAATACATTTTCTGACTTTAAGCTACTTTAGAGCTATAGTTTCAAACATGTTGCTACAGGATTTTATGACTGCCATACGAATAATTTGAGAGAAATAATATTGAGGCTTTGAGTTTCAGTGCTGTGTGCGCTTATTTGGAAATATGTCCCCTTAAAATGTGAGAGACTAACTTCTGAATAAGTTATGTGTAGGTTGCATAATCAGTTCTTTGGTGGAAAGTGCATTGACTTTAAAAAGTCAGAAATTGCAAAAAAAACCAACAACCAAGGGTTAAGGCCTATCAGAATCAGTGAAGCTATTTTCTGAGTTAGTACTGGACAGAGTACATGTTAGCAAAAAGGCCACATCAGATTTCAGGGGGAGCAAAGCTGGTTTATTTGAGCATTTGATAAACTGTGCCTTCCATAATTTGTGACCTTAGGCAGATTACATCAATGATTTTTTAAAAGTCAAAATGTAAATACAATACAGAACCAATATATAACAAATCATGGCTAACACAGCTGTCGAACGCAGCTTGATGTTGGAGGCAGAAAATCCAAGGGGTAATTCCAATAAGAGTGATGAAACTGATAATAGAACTACCGTATTTTTCCCAAGAACTGCTGCTTAAGGTAGCCCATTTCACCTTTCTTGGTGGAAAAGTAGGGCAAAACATGAGCATTTTTACTCAGTTTAGGCCTGGTTTTAGTTAAAGATTCATATGCGAAAGGGCAATTTATATTAATATTTCTTGTGATTCCATTTTTAATCTCATAAGTTCTAATAATGCCATCAACAATGGATGATGTTTATTTTCCTTGTTTTTACAAGAGCACTCATGTTTATGCATTTCTAACACAGAGGGCTATTTAAACTGAAGCTGTTCATGCTTATTCGAAAGTAAGATCAACAAGCTTAAATGAAGCTCTGAGGTAAGTGTACATATATTGTAGTTTTAATTATTTACTTCACAAGGTTTTAAATATATAACACCACTAAACGGAACCGATATGTTTTTGAAGAACGCAGTTTGTTTGCTTGAAGTATTTTTATAGCAGTAGTGAAACATATTCCCTGAACAATTTGGAAGAAATAATTGAAATATAATTTAATAAATTAAAGGAATACAAAAATATCACAAAGTCTGTGTGAAATGAGGGGGAAAAATATGTCATTTTTAAAAGTCAGTGAAAATGAAAAATATCATACAATATGATATATTTTTATTTAAATAAAAATGTCTGTCTGACTCTGAATAATACATACGTATTATAAAAAAAGAATATCATTTTTATCTGAATAAATAGGAATTCAATGAACTTTCTTCTAATTGTGAGAATTTTGTTTAAGGAAAAAAAAATCACCCATCTACAATAGGAAAATGCTTACATTAAGTTTCTCATGTGTTGTAAAATATGCAGGCTTTCTAGATATACTGATATCTTCATCAAGCTACATTTTAAAAGCAAGTTGGAAAGGGAAAAAGAAAGGATGCTGTGGTGAATGAGGGGCAGTTTTCCACAGCTGGATTGTCACTAGTGGGACAGCCACTTTAGATGGTGGCTCCACCTTTCCAAATAGACATAGATATATGACACTAATTTCATCAAAGCAAGAGTATTACACTGGTAAGATGAACGGCCAATATGTTAGACAGACAGACAGACAGACAGACAGACAGACAGACTCGCTATTGTGTGATTCTTCATCTTATTGTGGCACATTTGGTAATTGTTTTCATTCTAGTCATCATAATCCTTATCTTAGGTTAGGTCAGGGTGGGCTTTTGAAATTTCCAGAATCACTTATTGCTAACAGCCCTTCCTTCCTTCCTTCCTTCCTTCCTTCCTTCCTTCCTTCCTTCCTTCCTTCCTTCCTTCCTTCCCTACCTACCTACCTACCTACCTACCTAGAATGATGTGACTATGAATAGTTCATTCAGATATAAGATGAAACACTTGTTCAAAATTGCTTGGATAGATCTAATATCATTTTTAAAGGAAGAAACTGTTTTCAACCTGTATTTAGCAGTTTCTGTGAAATATCAGTTCCTTTTTCAAGTGATAGAAACTCAGAATAAATCCATAATTGTTCAGCTTTCTGAGACTGCCTACCACCACATACCAGAACTGCTGTTGTGCCCTCAATTACAATGTAATCTGAATTGAGCTGGATCATTTATTTAATATATTCCTTCATTTAAAAAAAAGAATGGTCTTGCCATATCTGGAATCTTTGAGAGAAACCTGGAAAGGGCACACCTTTAGTAGTAATACTCATTGTTTTTGCAGTTTGGCTTATGAAGCTTAAACTATATTGATTTAATAGATGGGTGGATGCATAAATGCATAAAAATATCATTCCTTCAAACAACGTGTTTGAAAGAGAAAAGAATCTAACAAGAACTGTGTTATAATTCTTTTGGGCAGTCCACTGCTATTAATGTTTGAGACTTTAGAAGAAAATCATTCTGAAAACTCCACCATCAAGTGCCCTAGATATGGCTTGAAAAGTGATGAGGAATTAAAATTAGAAGCCCAAATGTTATGCAATAGACAATTCTATTTTAGAACGTGGCAATTGTATTGTTGTATGAATATTCATCGTGCTATTTTTGCTGCTTCTCTTGGAAGAGATTTACAAAAGTTAAAAGCCGAGAGAGAGAGAGAAAGGGACTGAATTGACAATGGAGAAAACCAAGTAGATTTGTTGCAGCAGTGAGGTCTGGCTTTAAAGACCTGGGACAAAAAGCATATCAATTGCAAGTCAAGGCAGAAGGAATTTGCAATAGATAAAAAATATTCTGCGCTGACGTTAACCCCAATCCCTACCCAGAAAGGGAAAAAAGGACAGAAAAGAAATTTAAAAGTCATCTGCAATGTCAAAGGTGATTGATAAGTCACCTTATCAATCTAGGATTGCCAACACCAGCAAAAATTTAAATGATCTCAGTCTTTCCAAGACCCTAGGTCAGTGATGGCAAACCTTTTCCGTGTGGTGTGCTGAAAGCACACACGCGCATGCCGGCACCCACAATGCAATGCATGTGGGACCCTCCTGTGCTCCCCCTGCCCCTGCACATGTGCACACGAACCCCCTGCCCCTTCAGAGGGCCTCTGGAGCCCGAGGGAGGCCGACAAAAGGGACCTTCCAGAAAAACCAGAAGTGCCAAAACAGGCCCGTTTCCAGCCTTCCAGGGCTGCAGAGGTTTCCCTGGCGCCTCTGGGAGGGTGAAAACAGCCTCCCCCAGACTTCAGAGGCCCTCCAGAGGGTGAAAATGGGCACTTCTGGTTTTGCTGGAAGGCCCATTGTTCGGCCTCCCAAGGCTACAGAGGCTTCCCTGGAGCCTCTGGGAGGGCCA
>JAOYMU010000049.1:32211330-32223502 GCA_025802295.1 Psammodynastes pulverulentus
GTTCTCCAAACTACTCAAAATTTCCACTACCAGTTCTCCAGAACTGGTCAGAACCTGCTGAATACCACCTCTGGTGTATGTGTGTGGCGTAGATTATTTTTGATTTAGCATGAGGTATACAATATAGTCAATACAATTTATGCAAAACAGGTCATTTTGACTTATTCAACATATCAAAATTTTAAAACCTTGGTTTAGTATTATTTTTGAATAAAGACAATGTGTTAGTGTTTGTTTACAATTTGGAACTTTTGATTTTTTATAATTTTTGCAAATGGAAAATGTCTTTGTGTAACATGCAAGACAAATCCATTTCCTATAGAAAACCCCATTTAACCTTTTTTATAACCCACTTACTTTGCAAAATAAAAAAGTGATTATAACACATTAACATATAAATGATTATTGTCACAATGCATTAAAATATAACTGAATCATTTTAACTAAGCATAACTAAATCATTTTAGAGGCAAATTTCTTATGACCTTGTCACAAAAATATTCTGTGTCTGGTATTTGGATAGCATTTGGATTTACAAGAACCCAACTCATTCTGCATAACATCATACCAGTAGACAGGTTATCCACCCATTAATTTCTTATAAATCAGGCTCTGTAATTCATAATCCAGATAATAGTTTGAATCTATGTTACATGCCACATATATTATACTGTATATGTATTATAACATACTATGGTATATGTATTCAGCTAATATTTATAAAGATAAAATTAGTAGTTCCAGATAATATAACAATAGTTTTTATGTATTGCCAAAAGACCAGAATAGACCAGTACTAAATGGGTCAAGTAACAGTCAAGACAGAGGAAGGCAGATTGGCAATGCTCTTTTCCTGTCATATCACCTTGTAATTCTTTTTTTCTACTATGAAAAATTCATTTATTTGTTTAGATTTCTATTTAAATTAGATTTCAAAGACTGCCTAATCTTTCCATTCTCACTCAGGGAATGTAGAGAGAAAAGATGACCTTGAAAAAGATATGCAGATTATGCTTAAATAATGGAGGCTGAAGCATTTTTTAAAGAGTTAGATAACTTTAGGAAGTAGTTCAGGCAAATGTCTCCCAAATTCACTGGAATATAAGGAGGAAAAAGTACAACACAACATTACCAATCTAAATAAAAGTATTTTTGGCTTTGCTGTGGAATTGATTCTCTGTTCTGATCTATCTAGCAGATTAACAGGAAGGTCTAGAATAACTTTGTGCGGCCAATTCACTGCCGCCAGCTTGCCACCATCAGCTCATCTCTGCCAACTTGCCACCACCAATACGACCAATTTGCCATGGGACAAACCAATTCACTGTTAGGACAACTCACCATAGGTAGTTGGGAGGGAAAGCCAGGCAACCGAGTGAACCGAATGCATAGTAGTAGCAGCAGCCGGGGGGGGGGGGAGGTTCCCAACAATGGGAGAGCCGGCTGGCTGAGCACGTGGGCAGAGCATAGAGTGGCAGCAGCTGGAGGCTTCCCATTTTCACACCCCCTATCACCACTGTCCCGAGCTCTGGATTGTTCAGAGTTCTAGTGGTTTAGCGGCAGCAGTGGGTGAGGACGTAGCAGAGGCTGAATGTGTTCCAGTTTTAGTCCTAGTGTGAAAATGAGTGTCACAGCCTCCGTTGCCTGTTCCACAACTGTTGCCATGTCCAAATGACACAAACTCTGAAATTGGTAGCAGTTGGGGTATGTGAAAATGGGAAACCCCCAGGCCCCAGCCACCACTGCCCTGCACTCTGCCCATCTGCTTGCTCATTCGCCCACCCAGTTCTGCTCTGGCTGTCCACAATGAGTTGTCCCTGCGGTGGATTGAGCATGTTAAGTAAAGTGTTAAGTAATCATTGAGTTGCAATGATTTGGCAATGGTGAGTTGGCAGAGGCAATTTGGCACTGGCAAACTGGAGGCAGTGAACTGGCTGTGCTTAGCTGGCCACACTGAGTTGCTTCATTCCATAACAGGGAGGCCTATAAACAAAGTATTAAAATAGACAATAAAAAAAATACTTAAAACTCAGATTATACCTGCAAGTTCACAAATTGCCCTCAGTCTTTAAAGGCTTTCCTGAAGGACAGCAGATTAGAGACCATGGAGAAAATGCCACTATCAAACATACCATAGGCAGGGCTTTTCTTCGTCGAAGAAAGGTGCCGGAACGCACCCCCCCCTTCGTGTCGCTATAAACCCGGAAGTAATAGCGCGCAATTGGTGAAGTCCGTACCACGTGATCCAGACTTCAAAAAGGATCCGGAACGCCGTTCCCCCGGGTTCCGGCAGAAAAAAAGCCCTGACCATAGGTATATAGAACATTTATTTTAAAATGCAGAATCTAAAAAATTAAATGGGCTTAACCACCAAGAGCATTTCACCATCAATTTCAGTGGTTAAAAATGAAGCTTTGCACACTCCATGAAATTTAGATACTACAACGAAGATCTGTTAATAGCAAATATAGATTAGTACTAAATTGTTGCTGATGCGATTTTGTCTAATAATTAAAATTCCAAGAGAAAAAGCAGGATTTCTTATCAAAGCACAGATATCAAATGGGAAAATTCTTGTTACCACTAGTTTTTACAAGGCAATGGTGACCTTTTCAGCTGAATTATAAGAATGGAGATTGTGGGTTATTAGCACATAGCAGATGCAACCATAAACTATCTAGTATCACTGCTTATGAATGTTAATAACGATATTATTGTGAGCACATACTTTACTATCCTCTGGTTTCTCTTTAGAATCTCTCTTTCTCTCTCACACATACACAACGTTTTCATAAAGAATCATTTAAAAACATAAATGGAAATGTCTGAAAAATCCAATTCACGACTTGCATTGCTTCCATACACTGATTCCTGAAAGAATAATTATTATAAGAAACTCAAGGTGTCTTGAGAACTATTTTATTAATTTGAGGCCATTTGTTTTTCTCAATGGAAAAACAAGATTTGTGGGAATATTTCGATGTCTACAATAACTTCCTATTGTAAAAGTAAATCCAACAGATTTCAGTTTAAACTGAAAATTGGATTTGCACCATATTCAAAACTGAGATTGATGTATAAATTCTATACATCAATTTTATACACTTTCGGTAATATGGATTGAATTTTTCATATTTTATACTTGTGAGACTTACACTGTGCTGACCATGAGTTTTGTTATTCATGCTTAGCTTGAGTTTAATAGTAACTTTTAGTCTTTTAAAGCAATACAATATATTCAGTTACTCGTAATTAATCATGTTAGGTTGGAAAATTATAATCTGCATACCGGTATTATTTTTAAATCCCTTGTCTATTAACTTGTATTTCATGCTTTTATCCCTTGTTCCTTTTAATGTATCATTTTTTAAAATAGTTTATAAATCTCTCTCCCTCCCTGAAAAAACTATTAGTATAATTTGGAAGGAGAGGAAACTAATAAGTTGATAATACAAATTATGTATTATAGAAAATATTTAAGCTATTAATCTGATGAATTTTAAGCTATTCATACTTAGTGTTACAACTTGTCTATGAAATTATCTTTGAATTTAGGGACGTAATTCTATTTATACTATCATTTATTTAGTTATCAATGTTATACGTACCGTACCCAGCAATTTACCTTTTCAAGACAATCAATATTAACATTTCAAACAATAAAAATAACAACTGAAAAACACAGGGAAAAAGGAAGATAAAATAAAGTACTTGAAAAATAAAGGTAAATAAAAGCTTAATAATAGAACTTGATGGGACAGATAGATGACTCTACAAGTGAAATATTATTATTATATAATGTTTGCATATTCACCATGAGTTTTCAGAATGTACTCTTCAACCTTGGATACAAAATAGGTTCTTTTTATTCTTTCCTATATGTTCCTAGAGATGAAAGCAGCCGTTTGTATCAGTTTAGTTCCTTACTCAATTAAGCGGCTGTTCTACTCCTTCATGAACACTTACAGTTGAGCCTACAAGTTTAATTTGATAATTGGTTTCGCTGTTAAGTTTCACTTAATGTTAGACTGGAATTTGTTCTCCATTAATTAAAGAGCATTATTTCCTATCTTGATTTTTAAACAAGAGAGACCAATTTCCGCGATCCCTTCCAGAAACTTCAAGTGTGCTTTCATTTCTTTCTGCTGTCTTCTTCCTAATTCCAAATTTCATTAATGTAATTTGGACTTTTTTTTCCAGTGCCTTCTATTGAACAGTTTGCATTAATTCATCTTAAAGTATGGTGCTTTGAATTAGACAGGTTATACTGCGGGCAGAGTAGGATTGACTCAGAACAGCTTGTTCCCTGTGATTTGGAAATTATTTCTTTTTTCTCTCGATAACAAGAAATGGATGTTCAATATTTTTATGTGCACTGTAACACTGGAGGGACTAATCCAGGCAGTTGTCAGGAATCAACACTGACTTGAAGGCACAGAAGCAAACAAGTAAACCAACGATCCTATTCTTGTACCATTCTAAGAATATGATAGCAGACCAAAGCAAACAATGAAAATGTACAATAAACAAACCAGAAAAGAAAACAATAAGAATGTTAAGAGGTCATCTGTAATTTATATTCAGCAAAACTCCCCATAGAACTTACTCCTAATTATATTTGCGTAAGAAATAGCATTTACAAATATAGATATATAAACGTACATTCTGGTTTTGATTAAAAAAAAAGTTGAAATCTTGAGATGGAATCACATTCTTTCATAGACCCAGTTACAAAAATCCTGTAATGACCAAGGAATTAGTTTACTATATTTCAAGGCTATTTAGGATCAGGATGTTAAGAAATAAACCATCTTTCTGTCTCTCTCTTTCTTACCTGGGAGGAAATGAAATGTCCAGTTCATATAATTTGTCTTTAAAGACTGACAGCTCTTTGTCAAATTCCAAAAGCTAATGGAAGAAAAACAGAAGACAACATTAAAATAAATGCAAGTTCTGTTCTGCTTAAAAATAAAAAAAGGTGGGAACATTTTGAATTGCTATGTTGTAATTAGGGTTTGAGATTTTGCTACTGCCATACTTTATTATTTCATAGCACATAAAAAAGCATTTTAAAATATTAGCTAAAAGCAAAACATAGAAAAAAATAATGAAGTTTGCTGGAAATTCTGTGAAGTTTTCTAATGTGCTGAGAAAAAAAAAACCTTGGCATCAAAAATTACCGTTAAATGTTTTTAAGAATGCACAACTTCAGTGATAATAAAGATTGGATCAGATTTCTAAAAGGAAGGTATATCAAAAGTAAAGTATGTCAGAAAAATTGCACTTTCTGATAAAATATCTTCCAGTCATCTTATTATTTAGTAATAAAAGAAAAGGTTAAGAGGAAGATGTGAAAATTGAATTTTTTGTTCACAAGCACACCCCCGGGAAATATTTCTATTTAGCTACTTTGAGACAGTTAACCAGTTTTCTCCAGGTTAAGAGAACAAAACTTTACACTTATATGGAGACTGAAGCAATCTCAGGAAGGCACCAAAATAGAACCAGCAGAATTATATACTGTAAGCCGTTTTTAATATTTATACATAGAATATTTTGTCCACTAAGAAAATTGGTGCATAGTCTAAGCTTGCATTCAAAATTAGTGGATATTTCAATCCAAGAAATATCCTGATGGACAATAAATCCCCTCCCTCCCCATTATTCCATACCTAACAACTGGTGGTGAATCTGACATGCAAATGAACGAGTAACATAATTGGCCCTTTGCTGTCTAAGCCACTTTCAGTTTTGGCATGCATGCCATTGAAAACAACACTCCTTATAATACTGGTGTGTTTACTCCCTGTTCATTAATCATGTCCCAACTCACAGCTGTGCTGATACCATTGTATCAATGGCAGAGGTTCCGAATGAAATTAGATTATGTTCTTCTTTCCCCTCTGCTCCCTCATAAATCATTCCTGAAATGTGCAATTAGCAGCTACTTGTACACATTAATTATCTGTGTGAAAAGCAGATACCTGAACCACCTGCACAACTGATTAGCTCCCTCCCTTGTGTCCCACCTATGTTGCTTTCAGTCTCCAACTGCATTGTTCCTGGCCACCAATCTTGGTGGATGTTTGCCAACAGTGGCTATGCACAGATGCCAACATTAAAATCTATTCCTCTTTTTCTTGAATTACTCTTGTCACAGTGAGCAAAACTCTTGTTCTCTAAATGGAAATATCAAAAGTTCAAAAAATCAGAAGTTTAAAGTGAGATACCAACACCCATAATGAAACTCCCAATCAAATGTCTCAAAGGACAGAATAAAATAGCACAAGTTGTATGCCTCATAAATGCCTTTAAATCTATTCTTGAGAATCAGAATTGAGGACACCTAGCACTATCTAATTTTAAGAGTTCAAGATCCCCTGTGACATTATCATTTAATTGACATCCCACCTTTCTACAATGATAGCTTATGCAAAAATAACATCAGCCTCCATGAGAAGGAGAGAAAGCAGGAAAAAAACCCAAGCTGAATTTAACTAAAGCTAACAGAAACGTACAACAGTTATAAACAAGATGCTACAGACTGCTTAATAGAGGAATACAAATATTTGCATTATTATTTCCTTCCCCTCATATCATACAGCTCAGAGTTGCTGTATCAGTGAGATGGGTAGCATAGAAATTTAATATATAAGTAAATAAATATGTAAATATCTGATACAAAACAATTTGACCTGCTTTAATTAAAAATGTATCACAATGAAGTGATATGTAAATTATATTAATAAAAATTAATATTCTCTCTTAACTATGATGTGAAAAATAGTTTTGGGTTGCTTTCTGTATGAAGACATTTCTAACTCACATTAACAGTGGTTCAAATTAAAGCGGATAGTGAAACATGAAGCTTTATTAAATTCAGAAAGAGCAAAACTATTTGGAACAAGAGAACTAAATAAGGTCAGAATTATGTTATGTAGATGAGCATCTTGCCTTTAATTTTTATGCCTACTTCATTTTCATATAAGTCACTGTACACTGGTATATGCTGTGCATTTAACCACTAGTATCATCATAGCATAATATGTGATCAAGGTTTATTATAAAGTCATGTAAACATGCTGGAAAAATAGAAAGGAAATCCCCAACAGATACATACATGCAACATATAAAGACACATACATGTCTTGCTTTTCTTCCTGAAAATGGATGGGAAGGAACTTCTCTGACCCTTCTGCTTTTGCTGAACTGCAGCTGCTAAGGCATTTCCCCCCACTTATTTATTTATTTAATTTAGATTTCTATCCCGCCCCATCTCCACAAAGGGACTCACTGGCCTCACAAGTACAAAATGTTTTTTTTCCTCCCAAATTTGGGAGAAAATAATATTATTAATATCCAGAATATTAAAATCTTCTATGGGATATCTGGAAAACTGCTATACATTTTTCCTTTTTGTAGGCCAGGGAGATACCTGCATTATATAACTGTTCCTAAACTCCAGATAGTGCTGCTAACCTTAGCATATTTTAATGTCCTCCTTAAGGCAATTCTTAAGGAGGAAGGGGAAAAAATATTCCATGTGCAGTGAGACCCTTGAGGAGAAGGTGTATAAAATCCATAGTCCATGTCTTGATATACTGCATTTTTATAAGGATGTGAGGTTTACCTCATCGCTCTTATTTAATCAAGTACCCAGGCAATTCTGATTTTTTTCTCTGTGCAGCTGTTATTATCATAACAAATATAATTCAATTTTCATGAATGTGGACCAATTTTGCTATATTGTAAAACCAAATTTTGCTATATTGTAAAACCATAAGCCAGATATTGATTGTATTAATGGAGTGCCTAAAAACAATATTATTTTACTCTGTTTTATCTGTTGTTAATTTACTGAATTCTAGTCAGTTTAGAGACCATAATAAAACACTATTACTATACTGTTGCTAATATAAATTTATATATTTGTGTTTATATGCATATGACAAACTTCAGCAAAATGTTCTAATCTTTGCTTAGTGAATATCAATTGTAATTAGCACAGGACCGAATAGCATCAGAATAATTATATTGGAGAAAATTATATCTTAGTATACATTTCAAATAAGTGGCGTTTGAAGCATATTTTAAAAAATGGACAGGAAAAAAAATGACATTTAGATGAAGGAAGATTGCTTGTAAAATGTAAAAAATGCAAACAGAATAAACAATGTTTCATAGAACACAATGGTAAAACATACTCATTAAGAATTCCAGTGGACATGGAAAGTTAAATAGAAGCATTGTTTTCCTGGATGAATTCAAAATATCTACAGTGTATGCATCCAGCTCCTTGGTATGCACTTTTTGTTTTGTTCTCTTGATGACAATATTCAAAAGTTGACAGAACTAAGTCTGGTAGTATTGAAAATGTTAACTAATAGAGCTTTCAGCTAGTTTCAACATTTTTAATATACTATGGGTAGTTGCTTGTATAAATGTGTTGTATGTTGTATATAAGCCATTGATATTGTTGCAGTACAGATGACAGATAACGGGAATACAAATGTACTGGCAGCTGTTGGAGTCGTCCAAATTTTCAAGTAGTAACAGGATATATTTTTTTTTGCAGATGTTGGAAGCAAAATTGTTTAAAGATATTTAGTGTCAGCTGCAGGAGAAGTTTTATTAACAATTTCTGCCTTTATTGTTATGTTGTAGTTTTAATTACTAGCTCAGGCAAAAGCATCTGATTTCTAAAGAAAAAGGGAAGAAAACACTTTGAAGTTCAGTTCAATTGATGCTATGACTTAGCTGGGGTCTAAAAATGTTAAAAGCTTTTCTCTAGAAATGTTGTTTCCATGTAATCCCTGTGTGGTCTTTTAATTTTGTAGCTTTAACCCTGTTTGGAGGAGGGTGGTCTACCAGGGATCTATGATGCATGGATACTTTCTTTCAGAGAAGTTATTTGAATAGCTATGTCAATGAAGTTCTGAACTAGCTAAATTAAAAATTAAGCAATTACTTGGATCAGGCAAGACTTATAATGGTAGTTCAATGTGAAAGTTTTGATCTGTTAACAAAACAATGTGTTTTGTAATAAAACAGTAAGTCCAAAAACAGTAAGCGCAATGGATTTTTTAAAGGATTTCCAGCTTTTTAAAAAGGGAATATAGAAATTAAAATTTTATTAGCAAAACTCTTCTAGGATCTAGTGATTAGGCAACATAGAGTTAGTTGTAAACAAACAAACATAAGGAAATCACACACTCACAAAGAAGTGTTGAGAAATAATTAAAAGAAGTCCTGCATCACTACTGATTTCTCTTAGCCACTAGACCACGGGTGTCAAACTCATGTCATCATGTGATGTATCAGAACTCCCCCCCCCTTTTTAAACCAGGTGTGATGCATCCGGCCTGTGGGCTTGGAATTTGACACCCCTGCACTAGATGAACAGGGTGATTCAGCTGAAGTTATGGTAATCCTATTTCTTTTTGTTTTACCATTCTTACTTCCTAGTGGCCCATCAGTACTGCATTCTATTTTTTATATTTCTTTTGATGTACCCAACGCCAAGTGGAATGAGTAGCAAATAAGATAGTGAAGAACATTGAAAATAACATCTCCCAAAGCAACTTAATAGACAATAAAATAGCAACTGAGATTTACAAAGGATGTAGAAGTCACGATGGAAAGCTTAAAGTGTTAAGAATTTAATGTCAGGAAAATTTAATATACCGCAATTGTTAAGAAAGGCATAACATAAATCAGTATCATATTTCTATGCAGATGCTGCCATATTTACAACTTTTTCCTTCTGAAAAACCAGTGTATCATATGAGTGGAAAAGATACAAGAAAAAAAAGAATGTAACGAATAACTAGAGCACATTTTCTATACAGAAAGTCATTTTATATATTTTAGCTCTCTTATTTTAATTAAAAACTTGTATATACTTTAGTAGGAAATACACTACTTCTTGAAAACTTATGTTGTCTTTTCCTCTATTGTGCATCATTTAATCATAGTATAGAGAAAGTGATAATATAAGAACAAGTGATTGAAAGGACAGAAAAAGGTTACTTCCTCATACCACAGCTACATTCATGAATTGTAGAAAGTCATAAGATAACATGAGAGCCTGTGTGGTGGAATGGTTAGAAGGTTAGATTAGAAGTGTGGTTCTACTCCATTTTCAGACCCAGTTTATCTCATAGCTTGATGTCATGGAGAACAATAGAATAAGGTAATGCGATTTATATGAACTTGAACTTCTAAACAAAAGGCGGGATATAAGTACAAATTACAATGAAAAATAAACATTATTTGGATAGAATTTGACTTGTAAATGGAAGTTAGTAAATAATTGGTAACTACTGTTTCAAACCATGATTTGTTTATTGGCAGGGAAAGAATGGATGGGGGATTTTGCAAGGGCTATATGCAAGAACGTGCACAGTTTTATTTGTACAAGTAGTGGCCGCTGCTCGGACAAGTGGGGCTACAAGTGCCAGTGGCTGCCACTCGCATGAGATGAGTTGCCCATGTGTGCTCACTGGCCCACCATTCATGTGGCCCGGTTGCGAATAGGCCATGTCTCCTACATTAAGTAATGCCATCTCAGGAGTCATGCTTTTTCTGTCACAACACCTACACTATGGAACAACATTCCTTCTCCAACAATTTTTGCCTTCTGCCAATTGCTAAAGACGTGGTTGATCTCTTGGGCATTTGTGCTGGGATGTGAAACAACCCTGTTTGGTTAATTTGACTGGTTTTTTCTTATTATTTGTAAAATGGAACCATTTTTTCAGACCTCTGGCATGTGATATATTGAGTCTTGTGACTGATATTTCTCTATTATTGTTTTGTTCTGCTGTTTTTATGATCTTAATTTCTTGTTCAATGCCAGTTGTGAGATTGGTGGCCATATAAATTGTTTAAACAAATAAACAAAGAAAGAAAGAAAACAGATTTTTAAAATTGAGTGACTTCTCCTTTCTGTAAAATAATTCTTAACTCATAAGAATTGCACAAAATCCTTAAAGGAGTCTCTGTAGTATAAAAATATAAAATAATGGTTTTTATAGTATAAAAATGGAAATTTTTGTCCTTTTCATAAGCTTACTGGAAGTTTTAATCATTTATTTATATTACTATTAATAGAAAACAATGTGAAATATTTTAGACGAACCATAATTTTTGTGAGGTAATTATTTCAAGGTATTTAAAAGAATTAAATCATCCAGTAATATTTCAACTTTTACAGGTTTTCATAGTTATATTACAGAGTCCTCAGTCACTTAACAACTGTTTGAACTTATGTCAGCTCAGGAAAGGCTTGCAAATGATTTCCAGTTGGTTCAAAATGCAGTGTCCGACATGAATTTGTGCAGACCCAGATGTGCACATGTGTCACCTCTCCTGCGGAAGCTCCATTAGCTGACAATTTGCTTCTGGGTGCAATTCAAGAAGTCAGTTATCACCTTTGAAGCCCTATATGCTTTGGGACCAAGGTATCTGAAGGACCATCTCTTCCCAGTTAAATCCACCCACCAGAGCAGGGAGGCAGGGAATGTTGCAGGTCCCATCTCCTAAGGAGGTGCATCGGGCAGGACCCAGGTGGTATCCTCCCTTAGCAATCTCATCCCTGCAGAGATTAGACTGGCCCCCATTTTGACACTCTTTTGCAAGGCCTTAAAGACCTGGAACCCAGAGTGGAAGTGAGCCCATCAAGCATCTTATTTGATTGCTTGTTGTTGCCAGAGGGCTGGCGGATTATGGTTTGTATTCTTTTTACATTTTTTTGAGTCACTGAAACTGAATGGACAGCCATATACATTTTCTAAATAAATAAATAAATATTCTTTCTCTGGGGTTGATCTAGAATTCCCTTCCAAGTATGTTTCCATGACCTTTGTTTTATGTGGTTCAATAAATATCTGTACCCAACATATAAAGGAAATTAAGTTTTAATTTAGCAAACATATACTTCCTTAATTTTATTTTCCAAATGTTTTCTTAAGAATTTTTATTCTTTTTTCATCATTCTTTATTTTATTCTTTATTCTTTTCCATGAAACATGCAATAATTATGAACGTTCTTTAACAGCATTTCAAAAAAACATTCACCAAAATTCTCCACAATCATTTCAATTTTTCAATTTAATTGGATTTATAACCCGCTCCCTCTCCCCCAAGGGACTCGGGGCGGGGTACAGAATAA
>JAOYMU010000049.1:32231574-32245239 GCA_025802295.1 Psammodynastes pulverulentus
AGATTCAATCTGCCAAATTGCCAAATTGCAGGCAGCTGGCTGTAAGCAGAAGTAGCCTGCAATTACTGCACTCTATCTTCTGCACCACCAAGGCTCCCCAGTATATAATACTATATACTAGGGGTGATATGACAGCAGTGTTCCAATATTTAAGCAGCTACCACAAAGAAGAGGGAATCATTCTCCAAGGCATCTGAAAGCAGGACAAGAAGCAATGGATGGAAACTAATCGTGGAAAGAATCTATCTAGAACTAAAGAGAGGTTTCCTGATAGCTGGAGCAATTAATCAGTGGAATGATTTGCCTCCAAAAGTCGTGGGTGCTCCCACACTGGAAGTTTTTAAGGGCAGATTGGGCAACCATTTGTCTGAAATAGTATAGAATTTCCTGCTTGAGCAGAGGCTTGAACTAGAAGACCTACATGTCCTTTTCAACTCTGTGATTATGTTCTGGTCTAATACAATTTCAAATTGTATTAGAATGTTAAAAGATTTGTGAGGCAAAAGACCAAGCACAAAAGAATGCAACTGTGAACTATGTATTTGGCCCAAGATCACCGGCCTTCAATACAAGTAGTTTTCGATTGAAGATCACAACTGAGGCCAAAATTTCTATTGCTAAGTGAAACATTTGTTGAGTGAGTTTTGCCCCATTTTATGACTTTGCTTGCCAACATTGTTAAGTGAATCACTGCAATTGTTAAGTTAGTAATAAAGCTGTTATCTGGCTTCCCCCATTGACTTTGCTTGTCAGAAGGTCACAAAAGTTGATCACATGACCCCAGGATACAGCAACCATCACAAATGTGAACCAGTTGCCAAGCATTTGAATTTCTGAGTATGTGACCATGGGGATGCTGTATAAGTGTGATAAATGGTCATAAGTCACTTTTTCAGTGCCGTTATAACTCTGAATGGGCACTAAATGAACTGTTGTAAGTCTGTACATTTAAATTTTTTAGAACATAATGTGGGCACAATTGCAAAATAATGGATGAGTCCAAAATGCCAGTCTATCAGAAATCAAAGTGGAAACGTTGCTTCTTATCACATTCTATGACTCTCCAGGATACTCTTTATTGCCCCCAGCTTACTAGCTCCAGGTTTACTTTTTCTGGGCAAGAAGACTTATTTTCAGTGGTTGGATGTAGCCACTATTTTTTTTAAAGAACACTTTGGAAACTAAGTGGGAAGTGCAAATTGTGCTAGAGGCTGGAATTTTGCTTCCTACTTACCAGTTTGCAAGCTACTGATTCATTTTTTTTTAAATTTAAGAGAACCTATTATTTCAAAGCCAAGTGAACCAAAGAGCCCTAGTGGTTTCAAATGAGATGTTGGAAGAAGTCTGTGGATTCAATTTTAGTAGAAATAAGTCTGGTAAAAACAACAGGGATCCTCCATCAGGGAAGTTCAAGACAGTTCTGACATTGAAACCAGAAATATTTTAAGTCACAGAAAAAAAAAACCCGAATTAAGCAGCTGTGCCTTTAACTACTCAAAAGTGACCTAGGAAAGGAAAGATCATATTTTAAGGAACATATACAGTTTTAAAGGTACAAATGTTTCAAGTATGACACAACACTTAAGCATTTTGCACTTTTTACTTGGGTCCCAAAATCCTGAAATATCTACAATTCAGACTATTACTATACTACCTATGTATTATATGCACTTTTGTCCCTGAAATCAGGATCTTTAGAACCTAAGGCAGCTAAACAGTGAGAGTGTGGAAAAAAAATTGTGAACACAGTTATATAATCCAATTGTTTAAAATACTTTAGTTTGCCTTTTAACATATTGCGGTTTGCATTTTAATATATTGCAAGGTGCACTGCCTCGATGTCATTTTTCGTAAAGAGAAGCATGTAAAAATTAAACTACACTAATAAAAGACGTCCTCATTAAATAAAAGGTTATCATGTGAAGGATAAACAGGATATGAACATTTTTCAATTGCATTTCTTGGAGCACCAGGTTTCTTAAGAGAAAGGGTTATATCTACAAAATGTAATTTAACAACTGAAACTCACCGCAGTGCCATTGTTATCTCTAAAAACATCTTGATTAAAATAGTCAAAGAGTTTCTTTTCTAACTGTAGCATAACCTAGAGGGGAAAAAATGAAGCAAAGCTTAAAAACTAAAACATAACAGCTATCTCCAATGAAATTCTATATAATCATTATAAGTATACTTCTGCAATTTTATTTTTAAACTTCTATTATCTTCTCCATTAAATTATATCCTTTTCTGACTTAAAGAAAAAGAAATACACAGAATCTTAAATAGGCTGCACATATTGCTTTAAAAGATTTGAGGTTATTATTCACATCATATTTCCTGTAAATAAGAAAAACATTGATGTATAGAATACCAAGTTTACGTAAGAACTAACTGATTGATTGACTGATTATGTCCCATTAAGCTAGTGTTAACTCTTAGTAACCACAGAGATAGATTTTCTCCACGATTGTCTGTTATTAACTGGTCTTTTAGATCTTCCAGCAGCGTACTCATTTCTACTGTAACTATTTATCTTGCTGCTGGTCATCCTTTTCTTCAATTCCCTTCCACATTTCCCAGCTCTTCTCCAGAGAGCTAGGCTTTCACCTAATACGTCTGGAAGACTATAATTTGAGCTTGATTGTTGTGTTTCAAGTGATAAACCTGGGTAAATTTGTTCAGTGATCCATTAGCTGCTTTCTTGGCTGTCCACTGAATTCTCAAGAGTTTTCTCCAGCTACTTTTCTAGAAGACGGAAAGCCTTTATGGACTTTTTGCTGAAAATAGATAAAAATGAACTGGAAAGAATGGAACCATGACAGGCAATATGGGAGGGTGGAGATAGTAATTTCTATGTTTATAACTGCTGCAAAGAAGAGCAGAAGTTTCTTCTTTAGATACAGTATCATTCTTTTGTTTTGTTTTGTTATCAGCCAGGTTTTAAGAGTCTTCTTCAATGTCAACATTCAAAAGCATAAGCATTCTTCTTATTCTGTTTTTTCAAAGTCCAACATTTGCTTCCATAGAGTGTCACAGGGAATACCATAGCTTGCATTATACTTATTTGAAGGTATAGACACATTACAATACCTAAATATCTTTTCCAGTACCTTCGTAGTTGCTGTATCAAGTGCTAACCTATGGCCTATTTCTTGACTACTTGTTCCTTTACTATAGATGATGGCAGAAGCTATGTCTTTTCATCATTGTCAGTTCTAAGGTTGGTTTTTTTGGCTACTGATATTTCTTCTTCCATTTTTAAAACCCATTCATCTTCTTCCAATCCACTTTCCTTTAATATATATTCAGCATATACATTGGATAAATAAGTCAACTGAAGCTGTTCTGTTTCACTATGTTCTATCACTTTGTTACTGATATTTATAGGGCTTCCCTATAAGAAGATTGCAAATGTTTTTAAACATGAATTAAGCAAACTGATTTGAAAAGGTACAGGTACAGGTCAAGCTCATTCCCGCAACACATATTTTATGAAACATGCAAGTCTTAGGCATTGATCTAAGCTGTGTTGAAACCCATCTCCCCAAATCAGAATGGACAACATTTTGGGGCAGTCAAATATGTGAAAAATCTTCATCAGGAATTACAACAGTACAGTCAAAGAAGATTTATGATCAGTTCAGAAAGACCTAGGACTCATAAGTGAAACTTTTTTAATTGACATTATTTTTTAAGAAATCACTTTTACTAGATTAGAAAAAAGCTCCTTTGGGAGCAGTGGTATGGGAGATTAATATACATGCTATTTTAATTGCACAGCAATGAATTGGGAACATTGAATATAGCTTGAATGAGTGACAGATTTTCTCTAAATGATATCTAGTTTGAGAAATTATGTTGTTTCCCAAGTGAGATTCTTGCTCTCTCTTTCTTTTTTAAAAGTGTATACTTTTGCTTGCAGCATATTTCCTGAAATCTTTGGAAATTATTGTGCTCTGTCACTGAGAACTGGCACACAAAGTTTTCTTCTTTGTTTGCCCTTGGTTTTAGGTAGCTTAAGGCACACCTTTGCTTTCCTCTCCAGCACCTATGAAAACTTTGCTTTTTTCATTGCACGTATCATTCTACCTACCCAGAGAAACAGCTGCAAGAAACAGTGCAGACTTCTTGAAGATTTACCATGGTAGACTCAGTAAGGGGTAAGTGTCATTATAATCTCAGTACAAGTGCAGCTCTCACATAACTCATTGAGATCACAACTGAATGCACATTTCAGTAAGTTAATATTCTGAAATAAGTCACCTCCACTGAAGCAAAGAAAGATTTTGTTCTTGGAATTTTGAATAAGAGGGATAGGTTGCTTAGTTGTGTTTGCATTCTCTTCAGTGACAAGAACTGCATTTGGTTACATACCTTTCGGTCATTATCAGATTCACGGAATATTAGTTTGACTACTTCATTAGTGTCAGCAGCCCGGATAGTCTGCATTGTAGCCTTTGCACAAAGTGTCTGTTTAAAAAAAAAAAGCAAATGGGATAGGGGAGAAATAAATAAGTTTGTCAAAAATATATTACAAAGATTCTTGAAGAGGTTAAAAACTTTGGTCAAAAAAATTAAAACATAAATATACAAGCATATACTTTTAATTTATCCTTAATTATTAATACGAAGTCTACTTTGTTCTTCCTCAAAATTGGACAGCAGTTTGAAAATGTACGGATTTGTTATGGATGGTACCGTAGAAAATTGTTAAGCTCCATAATTAAATTCATTTACTTCTATTATTTTTTCTTAAAAATTAAATTAAAATGTTGTGAAGTTTGTATGAGGACTATTTTTCTACTTTTGTATTTTTTATTTTACAATGGTTTTTGTTTCCAAAAAGAGAAACAGATCTGTAAGGCAGAAGCCTACTACTCTTTTTATACTACAAGCAGAATCCTCAAGTGAGAACCAGTATATTATGCCATGTTAATTCAATAGCAGGACCCTATTGGCGCAGCTGTTCAACTTGTAGCTCCATGCAAAAACGCTAATGCCCTAGAAATTTAGACCTTCTAAAATTAGATATTGTTTTGAGGTTTATTGGATTCTTCTTGGCTTTGGGCAGTGAAGATGCTAAGTAATTGTTAATTTGACTTTAAGAAACACTTTGAGATAATGCTTAATAAACTTTGTTCTGATAAGGAGTAAATTGCTTGTTTTATTCTTCTATCCTAATAATGCTAAAAGAAACTGCTTGATTACTCAAAGTATTTAGCTCGGTGCTTCCTCTCCTGCCTGGGTATGGTTCTCTTAATTTCCCATTCATGTATTCCTGGAGTTAACTAAAATTTGTCTCTGGGATTTTCTATGTATAATCCATCTACTTATGAATCATTCTTTTTGGCCTAGATGATATCCTTAAAAATGTATTTCTATTTATATGACTAGTCGTGCGCCAGAGCAATGGAGTTTCTCACTTTGATAATACACAGAGAATCAGAGAGAAAGACATTTCATTTCTGTTATTATTTTTATTTTGCTTTACGAACCATCGACATGATAATCTGGCTAAAAGTCTTCTTTCTTTCAAAACTCCGTTCAGAATTTTTCTAAATTCTGACCCTTCAGAATTATGGTTAGAAACCATAACACTGTTAGAATAGCTACCGAGAGCAGCGGAAGTTGTTCTAACTCCAAGTATGCCTTGTTCGGCAGAGGAGCAAGAGAAAAGGTGGCACACTAAGACTATGGAAGCGACCACTGGTTTTTTTTTTTTAACTTTGTTTCATTTAGCCCACAACTAATCACTTTTTCCACTCATCTTCCCAATTTGATTTGGGTCCCATTCTGTCTCTTTTGACAAGTAATTAACATTTTGCCATCTGTGTCTGTATGCCGTTAACTGTGAGGTCACCCACCAACAAGCCATTCCCAAAGTGCCTCTCCTTCAGATACCAACCATTGAAATTCAAAGCACAAATTAGCTAATCAGGTCAAGCCCCCCAAAATAGCCTTTTGGACTCATGTGTCACAAATCAGTCTGGTCGCCTTTAAACAGTGCACCAGATTAGAACAAGCAACCAAACAAACCAAAGCGGAAAACCCACCTCTCTCTAAAGCTGGTTTTCTAAAGCCCTAACAAATCGCTCCATCTTTCACTCATTTAAACCTTCCAAATGAGGGTCAATATGGTCCCCAAGCATCCAAATGCTAATGCGCTTAAGTGCGCTTAAGCAGCTTTCTGGAATGAATGGGCCGAAGAGCGGCTCGAAAGGACAAGGCAGAATTACTGTCACTGTCAAAAAGACATTGTAGCCACCCCTAGAGTGGCTGCAATTCAAGAAATTCATGATTTCTGTCTTTTAAAGGCATCTGCTTGGGAACATTCCCCCCCTCTGCACTTCGCCTAAAGCCCCACCAATCTGCTTCATAGCTCTTACAAGTTCAGGTCTGTTCCTAAGGAACCATAATCATAATAATATGGAAGTGTAAAAATCTGGTACTCTCTTGACCACTAAAGAGAAGGCGCTACGATTGCATGGAGACAAACACTTATCTTATTCACAAGCAAAAAGTGATTATGCAAAGGTTCATTTCTTATACAATCTGGAACATTCCTCCTCCCCAGCCTACCTCTTTTCAATTTCGGCAAAGTCGTACTCACCCAAGCAGAAACTTTTGTGTGTGTGTGTGTGTTTGTATTTTAAAGGAAAGCCTGCTTGCTTATGAAGGGATTTTTGTTAGTGGTGATGGTGGGTACTATTTAAGAATGGGAGAAAATTGAAAATACACAGCCCTTTTCATTCTTATAAAAGTTACATTTATGAAGGATGCTTAAAATAATGAGACAAAATCAGAATAAAATTCTGGGGTTTTCTTGCATGATTGAAGAAAATCGCCTTACCTAGAGATTATTTTCTAACATTTCTTTATAAAGCAAAAAAAAGTTTGTATAAAATCTGAGGCACATGCTTTAAATAATATGGGAAAAATACATGGACAACCAAATAGAGAATTACAATCTGGAAGAAGACTTGTTATTGTTGTTGTTGTTGTTGTTATTATTATTATTATTATTAATAATAATAATAATAAACAAATTGCAATAACCTACATACTCCATTTGTTAGAAACATACAGTTAGAAAACACATTTAAAAGTGTTGCTGAAAAGTGCACTGGTCTGGTCTTAAATATACCAAATACAGGTTAAAAAAAGAGAAAATAGAAAATAAATATAGGGAAACAAGACTTAAAACATCATTTAGTCAAATATGCTTAAATGATACAGGCAAACAGCATGTGAAATATGTTGTATGTTGTACTTGAGAGACAGAAATGAAGAAGTGGCTGAAACACTGAACAAAACTACTAGGAATGGGAGTAAGGCAGTGTCTCTCGCTAATTTTTAAAAAAATATGACAAAGTAATTATGTTTTATCCAAATTACACCACGGATTACCGCATACATATTAATCAAAATAGTTTAAAGTGTTCACTTTTAAAGTCTAAAGAAATTTAAGAGTTATATTTCACTAAAGAACAAGCCCTTTAATCCTATTTGGAATGGGAAATAAAGAAATTGTTTTTCAAAATATTCAGTAGTAAACTTCTAGCATAAAAGATTTTTATCAAGAAAAATGCATTTGAACCATTTAATTGGGGAGGGGGAACCCCCCACAATCCAGCATGGCAAGAAAATAGTACAGAATCTGAGATTAAAAGACTATTAACCAGGAGATGATCCAAGAGCTATCCATATTGTATCATTCTTGAAGCTGAACAGTTGTCAACATGCAAAGTGCCTGAAAGTGACTCTTGGGAAAGATGGCTAACTGCTCTGAGATTTTGAAGGCACAATTAGTTCTGTGTAATGCACATTGATGGGCATTGCACTTCACAGAGTACAAGACTGATTCTTATCCAGAGCAGTTTACAAATGCTAATTCTTCATAAGGAAAATTCAAAAAAGCAAAGAAAGCTAAAAACAAAAAAATATGTACAGGACCGCTTTACTTTAGGAACTTATATTTAGATGTCGTTAGAGAATAGAATGGGAAGCTGAGGATTGTTCCAAGTCTTCCTGTGGATACTAAATAAATGAAAATAGTTGCCTTTCCCTTTTGGTTTGAGAAATTTTTACCACTGGTTTATATTGATATGTCTTTTATTGTATGTACATATGATTCTTAATTTTATATACCTAAATAAAGGTGAAAAACATTAAAAAGTTTACTGAATGTTAGTTAGTTAACTTTATTGTCATTGCACCTCGTACAACGAAATTAATTAGTGTTAGTGTTAATACTAGCAACTGAATGTGCTAGAACAAAACAAATCTTGCTGCTTCTAGACTAAAAATTACAAGTGTTATTTCAATACAAGAAACATACACTTTTCCCTAAAATGATGCCGTACATTATTCGTCTCTTACATTTTAGTATATATATGTCTTATTATGTTACCCACAAGTTAATGAGTAATATAATCTTCCATTAGTGTTGATTGTGGAAATACATTATTCAGACTTACCTAACAAATCTTATTTTTAATTTAAAAAAAGAGATGACATGGAAAAAAGAAGTACAAGTTTAGATAAATATATGACCATCCTTTCAAAATCATGTCTTGTTTCTTGCATTCAGAACTGATAGATTTTCCAGGCAACTGAAAAAGTTTCATTCTTCCAGCTGTTATTAATATGGTTGCATCTGTGTTAAGGGAATCTAGTGTGAAACCGATTTAAGTATCCTTACGTCTAATTACAATATTTTATGCAACATCACAGATAAAACAGAGATCTAAATGACTAATTGAAAAGCTAAACAAACAATTTGTCATTTAGATAGAGATGATGGATAGTGCTAAGGATACTTATTTAATAACACGTTAGATCTGTTGGTTGAGAGTAAAATAAATGAGAATGTGTTTTTCTGGAATAAAATTAAGTATATATGTAAAGCCACGGATCTTTTTGATATTACTGAAAATTATATGAATGCAAATCTTTTAAAATTGTCTAATTGTGTGGGAATATGTACTGCTGGAACAAGCTGTATCTCAGGTTATCACAAATGACTTCAAGCTTTTGAGACATCAAAAATCTCTTATTGGGGTTTGGACACAATAAGAGATTAATAAGCAAACACTTGATTGGGAAGATTTCAACCCTTCATTGGAGACAATTCTATGAGTATGTATAAATACTGTAAGCAATACAAAAAACAGGCCTATAAAGAAAAGAAAAGTCTTCTGTGAAAGTTTTATGAGGTGATGAGTGTCATATACTTCTTTGTTTTACCTGAGTCAAAATGGCTGTTTCAAGAAAATGTTTTGTCATGTTTGAAATGAACTTTTATCAGAATTTAACCGAGGAATGGCACTATAGTGTACACTTGTTTTATCAACAATGGTTTCAATATAATAGTTAACATATTTACGTCACAATTTAGATAAGCTGAACATTCTTACTGCAAGGTGACAATAATATTCTGCAACATAGTGACAAATTAAAAACATCTATTAAGGAAGCTGGACATTAGAAGAATAAAATGGAAAATACAAATTGAGATGAGACTTCTACTTTAAAACAATTTATGGAAAGTAGTAATACTGAATGAATATCTGGATTTTACGTCACCTTCCTACTCTGAAATTATATTATTTTCTGAGTTGGAGACAGAAAAAAAAATAGCCAGTCATTTTCTTAGAGCCCCTTTATGCTGAACTGACAGCTGGCACACTTGCTACGACCTATAAGAAGCAATGTTTCTTCTGCACTTCTTTGAAAATAACTTTTCTAGCAATGTAGTTTCCTGCATTTTGGAGGAGTATGAGTATGAAGTGAAAAAGTTATGAGCATTTTGATTCAATTTATAAGATCCTATTGGTATAGGATAAAGGGTTGCAATAATACAAAACTAAATAAATCGATCCTTCACATGTTAAAGGTGATGGTTTTATATTTTTATTTTCAATGAAAACGTTTTCTTTTCTACAATTGTATACCCACTGTTTTATTTTACATTAGGAAAAACGAGGGGTGTGAGTATTTATTTCTTGCCCAGCTCTAAAAGTCAATGATGTCATTTGTTTTATTCATGAGAGTGAAAGGATGTCATATAAAACAATAAGCAACAAAGCAAGAGATGTCCATAGAGTACGGTTTAAAAAATGTCAAGAGGGTGGCCAATGTGCCTGGCTTGTCATGATGTACAAACATGCTCGAAAACTTCACTTCGTTTTGTATAAACATTCTACTCAAAACTCTACATTAAGACTAAATCAAAGGACTTGTTGAAGGGTATGCTGATGGAATTGTAGGCAGTAGTAAAATGTGCACCTGCTATTATTACATACATCAAAGCATACATCCTTCTTCTAATATAGGTAGTCCTTAACTTACAATCATTCATATAGTGACCGTTCAATGTTACACCACCACTGAAATAAGTGGCTTATGACTCTTTTTCACACTTACAACCATTGCAGCATCCCCGTGATCAGGTGATAAAAATTCAGATGCTTGGCAACTGGTTCATATTTATGACGGTTGCGGTGTCGTGGGGTCATGTGATCCCTTTTTGAGATTTTCTGACAAGCAAAGTCAAGGGGGCAGCCAAATTCACTTAATAACCATGTTACTAATTGAATGACTGCAGTGATTCTGTGGCAAGAAAGGTCTTAAAATGGAGCAAAACTTACTTAACAACTGTCTCACTTAGCAACAGAAATTTTGGGATCAATTGTGGTCGTAAGCCGAGGACTACCTTTATTCTGTAGTTCAGCTCTTATTTGTAAATCCCCAATTTTCACTTCTGTTTTCAACTTCTTGCAGTTATTCTTTACTCCCAAATTCAGATAAACGATTACTGTGAAAAGTAGTTGACGAAAACAGCTTCAAAATTTGGTTTACCATCCTGACTTCTTTCTATAAAGCCTAAGTAACACAAAAACTATTTTTGGACAAGATAAAATTGGAAACAAATATTTCCAATCTTCCTTTGATAATGCCAGATAAAAAATGATAAGCACTCAGTTCAGAGGTTAACCAGATTTTTGCACCAGATATGATTTATCATTGTGTCTGAATGTACACAGTACACTGATATTTGTGGAAAGGTAAACTTGAATCTGGTTTGTTTTACTTAAAACTGCTGAGTAAATAACATTCATATCCCCCTACCTGGCCAAAGTATTTGCACAGAAAAAGTGTTAGGAAAGAGAAATCTGATCTAATTTTCTCTTCTACATGCCATGTGTGAATGATTTGTTACATGAGGTTTCAATTGAATCTGAAGTATTACAGCCAGTGGTGGGATTCAGTAGGTTCACACCTATTCGCAAGAACTGGTTGTTAACTTTCTAAGCAATTCGGAGAACCAGTTGTAGGAAGAAATCTCCTTTTGTTGTTTTCCACTTTACAGGGCTAATCCTGTAAGGAAGGCAGGAAAAAAATATTCTGGTGTTGTTTCTAGCCTAATCTTTATTGTCCTGCTTACAGAAACTGCCTCTCGGTTAATCCACATAACAGCTAAAGGTTCTTGGCAGTATGCCCAGATTTACTGTCGCCTGAGCTCTACCCAGTCACATGATCACCCAGCCACGCCTACCCATCTGGTCATTAGGGCATAATTATTAAATTATTTGAATCCCACCACTAATAACAGCCCAGACACCATTTTATCACCTCTATGAGAATGATATCAGACTCAAATCTATGTGAACCCAATGACTATTCTAACTCAGTTTATTCATAGATAGACAGATAGAATGAGCTCCCTGCCTAAATTCTTCAATGGGTTAGGGTCTCTGTAATATAAATAATGGAATGTTTATATATGCCAATCATGAAACATATGTTACAAATTTTCCAGAAGAATGTTACAGCCTTTTCCAAATACTGTAGGGGACAAAGCACTGAATGTTATTAGAGAGAATGACCAATGATGACTAAAAATGCATGATTGAATAAATGCTGCTATTTTTAATAGCCCCTGTGGTACATGGGCTGAATTATGGTCAGCTTGGTAGTCAATATCCAAATGCATTGTCTAATAATTCTTTTAGAATGATCTTTAGATCTTTAGAAACTAGAAAGAAAAAGTTTGGGAGAAGGCCAGAAAGCATAGAATCTCTATGGCATTTTAAAGCCAGCTAGATGTGAAAGAATTTAGACAAATCATTGGGACAAGGTCTGGAGAAAATTGGCTTATACTAGAGCATGCTACCAGGCCCTAACCTCTAATAGCTTTAGTCCCACCCACCTTCAGGACAAACTGCATCTCTAAGATGGCTGGGAGTAGCCAACAGACACTTTGATAGTATAGCTTTTGGCATAATAAGTTTCCAGCAGATAGATACTGTACAAAAAGTGAGAAATCACTTTAGCTTTAAACAATTTAGATTGTTAGTACAAAATAGCCTCTCTCTACCCAGAATATTTTAAGGATCACATTCTTACTCTTAAGAGCACAACTGCCAAAATACTTGAAGTTCATGACAAAGAGGCTTATAAACAAATACCAAGATAATTAGAAACACATACTTGTTTCTATTCTCTTGCTAGATGTGATTTTTTGGAGTTTAGATCAATAGTTCGACTTTCTGATAGTTTACACCCAGGTTTTCAACTTTGCAAAGGGCAGCTGAAGATGTCAATACTGTGTTTATCCTCAGTATATTTGGAATACGAAAATGAAGCAATAAAAAGGCAGATAATGTTCAAGAATAACTTTGAGTTAACTAAATGTGATTAATTTTGTAATCACATTTAGCTGTGCGATTACAAATGTGATGCTATTCCCTTCCAAAACCAGGGCAGTATTTTGGACAAACAGAATAGAGGCCCATTCTTAATCAGTTCAGGTAAAACAAGGGAATATTACCTCAGCAGGAAGGTACTGTATTAAAAACATGCTATATTTGAATATAGAAGCAACTTCTCAAACTTCCATGCCTCCTTCTGCTATTTAAAATAATAAATGAAAAACTCTAGAAACTGCTTCTTTAAAGTACTAGAAGAACTAGGAAGAGAGAAGGCAGAAAGAGCACTACCACAGTAGTTACCGTATTTTTCGGACTATAAGACGCACCGGAGTATAAGACGCGCCTAACTTTTGGGAGAGGAAAACAAGAAAAAATATCTTACCTCAGCTTCTGTCTCCCAACAATTTGCCTTCGTTGCAGCAAGCAGAAACAGACTTTCAGTTTCACTTTCCCAGCACAGCCTCATTAGCACGTGGCTCCGCCCATTTCAGGCTACAGAGATTGCTATAGCCTATTGGCAATCCTTACATTTTGAAACAGCTGATGTTTGGAGCCGGATGCAAACCACCATCAGCTGCTTATGCTAATTAGGCTGTACTGAAGCGGCAACAGGCTTTTTGCCGCTTGCTGCAAAGAAGTAAATTACTGGTGGGTGGGGCTTCTGCAACCCAAATTTTCACCCACTTTTGGGGTAGAAAAAGTGCGTCTTATACTCCAAAAAGTACAGTATTTCTTTTTAATATGAAGAATTTTTATATGAAAATAAGGCTTGGGGTCCTGGAATACTCTAAAGGCAGCATTATTTTCAATAGCCAATTCTGTAACAGTAAAAGTGGTCACATTCTTGGGTGGTAGTGGTGCTGAGGAAGATATGAAGCAAATTGATTATTTATATGATCCAGCCCCAAAGAGGTTGATTCCTGGTTTGCCATGTACTGTAGGTCAGTAGCTG
>JAOYMU010000049.1:32366918-32382336 GCA_025802295.1 Psammodynastes pulverulentus
CGGTGGGAGGTCATTGGCAGAGGTCATTGTTTGTTCATTTTAGAAAGAGAAATGTTATTTTAAACAGAAATAATAAAATATGATCATCTACATTAGATGCTTAGTTGAGGTGATGAACAGAAAGGAGGCAGAAGGCTACCCTTTCAATTTTTCCGCTCTCTATGGTAAATCGATGTATGCATGCAAAAAATGAGATTTGGAGTGGAGAAATCTATTCAACTGCTTGATGACAGCCACCATTGGAAACCAAATGTGGCACAGGAAACCAGATCCAGATCTACAATATACCTTTCTGAATTTTTCCAAATTTGCAAAAGGAATATATAGCAACCAAATCCTTTAGCTGATTGCTATAATTTGCACACAAGGCTTTAGTTGTGTGTAAAAGTAATGTTCTAGCTCCACCTTGTGGTGAAAATGTGTTCAGCATGAGAGCCTGGGGGGGATAGGAGGAGTCAAGAAAATGTAATCTCCCCCCCCCCGCACTCCCCAAAGGTAAAATGATTTAAAATGAACTAATCAAATATTTGAATTCTCCTTGTTCTAAATTAAATTATATCAGTCTTTCTGAATCATTTTATTATATTTAGAAAAGTTCTTTCTGACAGATAATATGCTCATCAAGATCAAGCGTGCATTTTCCACTTCTGGGAACACACTGACTTTTCTGAAAGCCATTAATAACACAGGATTTATATACAAGATAAATTCAATTTCTTTTTTCAGTTAATGGCCAATTAATTGAGGCAGGCCTGACTGAAAATGTCATTAATCTAACAAAAATTATCTTTACAATTTTTTGCAATCAGGAGAACATGATTTTAAGGTAATGTTATTCTATACTGCAGCATAGTCCCTATCTTATTTAAAGGTCACATTAGCTTAAAGTACTGAAATTCATCACTGTAGGGACATTTATATTGAAAGTGAAACATCTTCAGCATTCATTACGTATGTATTTCTGTTAGTTCACTGTTTGTTATTTGGTTGATGTACTCTTCCCTTGTTACTTTCAGTGTTTATATTTTCAAATAAATTGATTCCAAAAACATCACCCTTTTGTTCATTATATCATATAGTTCTTATCTATTACGACAATATCACAGATGTTTAGAATACAAAGTACTCTCTACCACAAACCAAGTATTCATTCATTTCCTTTTTATTATGACTTATCTCTAAAAATTCAGCATGGAATGCTTGATGGGGTCTCTTCATTTCATCCCCAAAGCAGTAGTGGCTAGACTAAGAAGTAACTGAATTGAGAGTGGCCTCAAGTTACCCAGATTTTGAACATAGTCCAAAATCAACATCTGAATAACTACAGTATATTCTCCTATCCTGGCTACAAACAGAATGAGATCTGAGAAAAATGAAAATGGCATTAAGAAGATAAGCCATTTTTAACATATGTTCTTAATAAGCCTGAATACATACAGCAGTTTATATAGCCAGGGTTTGCTGTGGATTTGTGGTAAGATACGGTGGTTTCTGATTCTTAAACTGTGTTTACAATTTTTAATTTGGTTTCGTTTTGATTTGAGTGACTGATTAGGAGTTTTGTGGGGTTATTTTTCTTAGCTTGTGTTTGTAAGAATGTGTCTGTGAGACAGTTGCTGTATTGAGGACAGATGGAGTTTCAATGCAAACACAACAGTAATCTATAATTAAGCAACCCACAATTCTGACCTCAAAACCATGACTTCAAAATCTTGGGGAGTGGAGGTGGTGGTGATAAGATTTCAGAGAGCATCCAATTCTGGTTTAGAATTATGTAAACGTGTATTTTATGATTATTTTATGATAATATGTATAACATAGTACTAACATCTTACGATCTTGTGATGATTTTTATCTTAGAAAGCAATTAAAAATGAGTAATTACTTTTTTGCAGAATTCAATCTGGGTTGGTTACCAGGACCAAAGGTTTAATCTTCTAAGCTTTCAGACCTGTGCTGGAGCCCATCCTCGGGTAGGTGTGTTTTGGGCTATTCTATGAGTAGTATTTATGTGGTGCCTAGTTGGGTATGGCTTCTTATTGGTTGATTGGGCATTGGCCTCCTTTTTGTTATCATCGCTGAAATTTTTGTTACTATATGGGTTTGTAAAGTCATCTATTTTATGTGGTGAATTATCTCCAGCCATTATCACACTGCTGCTAACAGATTTTATTAATGCCTGTTCTGTCTTTTTAAAAATGAAGCTAACATTTAGAGTGCTCTTATTAAATACATTTGCGGTTGCAAATTAAATACACTATACTTCTGACCTGCAATAACTCTCCAACCAGATTCTCTCCTCAACCAGATTCCTCCATATATGCCAATAATGCAACTCCTGGAATTTATTTGATCAATGTTTGATCAAAGTTATTTGGAATTGTATCTAAAGATTAACAAAGGCCACCTTTTGTAAAGATGAATAAGTGAAGTCATCTATAACAAGGGTCTCCAACCTTGTCAACTTTAAGTCTGGAAGACTTCAACTCCCAGAATTCCACAGCCAGCAAAGAGTTGAAGTCCTCCAGGCTTAAAGTTGCCAAGGTTGGACACCCCTGATCTATAACATACAGAAAATGTCAGGAAATGTACCGTAAAGTGTTCCTGTGACTTGAAATTTTCATCCAGATAAACCCGGGCTCTGTTGTAGTCTTTCATTGCATCACTAGATAGCAATTCTCTGGAAAAAAAAATTGAAAAGAAAATATGCAGAGTAAATTTCTTTTGAAATATTAAGGACCTGTTTGAGACAAATCAAAACTTATTAACAGCCCCTTACTTTTTGGAAGGTTACTAGAGAAATCAGCTACAAATGAACAATGGAAATAAACTGCTGCATTCAAATAATTGCTATTCTGTTGTTTATTTGTTGAGTTCTTCTTCACAAGTCAAGCCATGCATCTTTGCTGGCACCTTTCAAGTATGCTGCACTAAAAGGAATCTCAGTATAAGAAAAATGAGAGGGGACTTCTTTCTAGTATTCAGGAGAGGGCGCTGTTTCTCTTTTTTCAGCAAAGGAAAAAAAAACATTTCTTTTTATATTCACTTATGTGGTAAAAGTATGTTTAAAAATATTATACTCCAAGAATAAATTATTACCAAACCACATCAGACAGAAGACCTGTGGGGACTAATTTTCTTTGAAGTGGAATACAATTACTGTTCTGCAGAGGTAAAATAATCAGAAAAAAGTATCCATTCAAAATGGAAAGTACTATAGAATAAATATCAGAAAGAAGGAGGTAACTGCCCCAGGTGGTTCTATTATTATTATTTTTTAACCATCAATAAACAGATTGACTCTAACTCAAACTATATAAACCTGGACATTAGAAACCTGGAAAATTGATTGTGTTTTTGTATGTTTCTTCAAGTGGCTGGAGGGGCGGGGAGGGAAGGAATGCTTTTATTTTGCAAAAAGAAAGTATGCACATTTTTTAAAAAAAGGAACTGTAAATTATAAATGCTTTCAATGAGTACAGAATTTAAACTGGATAATAAAACTGTTTTCTATTTTAACCATTTTGTATAATCTCTTTATCTAAACTGTTTTCTTTAAAGTCCAATTTCACTATATTCTCATGTTTTTTTCTTCTACAGTGGTGGTTCTGAACCCTTTTGAGTTTTCAATATTTCTATGTAAGTAAAACTTAAAACGTGATGTTTTTACATGTTCTAAAACTAGATAAGGAGAATCCAGTTAAACAGAGTCGAAAACATTATACTTATTTGCATAAGTTTAAACACTACGGTATAGCCATAATATATACATGTATTGATGACCTCTATATTCCTCTTATCTTAATCTCTGTATATCTCTTTTGCCAATCTCTATATAGCTCTACACACTTGTCTCAGCAGAGTTCAAGCTGTCTTTTCTTTTAGTTAATCTTTTCTATTTCTGTTCTGTCAATGTTATTTCTTTTTCTTAATTTTTTTTTTTACTTGTTCATGGCTGGGCCTTTTTCATTCTCCTCTTCCAAATCTTTGTTCCACCTGAGGGAAATGGTTCAAAGAACTTTTACCTCATACCAGTTCTGAGGGAAGGAAATAAAATGCCTCTTTTTCCCCAGTTTTTTCAGTCATTGCCTTCTTTCCAGTTGCCTCATCATGGCTCTCGTTTTGTTTGTTTGTTTGTCTATTAAATTTGTTTGACGGGTGCAAAGGTCTATGGCTTTCTCTTAGAGTTAGATAAACAAACACTGATTTGGTATAAAGCAGCTTCCTAAGAATCTTATTTTCTAAAATGGTTGAAGTAATAGCAAGACAAGTCAAACAAGTAGTGTAAACAATTGTCCTTCTATAAGTAATATTGGATTATAAAATAACATACTTATTGTAGAGGTGAACTGAGTTAGTAATTTGAAGACGGTATCAAGGTTTGCATTTATTTTATTTTCAAAAATAATCAAAATTGACTAAGCAAAAGTATTTATCTAGCTTTGGTCTGCCTTTTTTTGTTACTTACTTAACAAACTTGTCCACATGAGACATAGATGCTTCATAGTTTTTCCCTCCAAACTCTTGACAATGTAATGCCATGAAGTGTGGTTTATGCGCATGTACAATCTGCAAAATAAAATAAATGTATGAATATCACATTCCAAAATAACATTAGATGAAACCAGCTAAAAATTAATGTTCAACAAATTAAAGTTCAACAGTCACAGAAATGACTCACTTCAAATCAAAATTTATCAAATCCCACTTACTGTACATACTTTTCTTAATATTATGTTAAGGTTTCTGAGCCTATAAGCTTTCAGAATGCATATTTTTTTAAAAAAAAGAGATAAAGGGACATGTAAAATATTGATCAATCAATCCTTGGGTACAGATGTATGAGTAAATAAATCTAATCTACTACTCATTTGCATGGTACTTTCTTAGTTAAACATGCTACATCTGCAAAGCAAATGAGATGAAATGACCCAAAGGTTTACGGAAGTTTTATGGAACTGGAATATCTGCACTTTGTATACTTAGAAAACTACTATAACTATTCTTCTCCAACTCAATTAGTATTTAAATTAGCATGAAGAACTTTAGAAATTTTTACAAATAAAACACAAATGGGGATACAGTTTATGTACACATAAACCAAACTAAAATATCAAATTGTGAAATAGGCAAATAAATGAACAGCTTTCATTCCTATGCAGATTAGGAAATTGACAGCAAACTTGTCCCTGGGGCCATGTTAATTTATATTTTTCCTGTTGCTTAAGTGCCAGAACCTAGGTCTGTTGAAGTTACGCTGTCCTAGTAGCTGGGTTCTATTCTGCCAGAGTAATGAGTCTTCCAAGTGAGGCTTAATTTCCTTTCCCAGTGAACATCCCTGCTGATGGTAAAAACAATCGCCAATCTTTATTTTTAATGCAGTGGTGGTTTGCTCCCGGTTCGCCCCTAATTGGGCGAGCTGGTAGCGCTGGCGAGTGGTAGATACGATCGGTGTTTGGGCGGTTTTGGGTGGCCCATGCTCTTTCTTGAGCTTTATCCACTCAGCTAAGTGACTAGGCAGAGAGGATTGCCGCGCTAAAACAGCTGAGAGGCGCTTTAGCTGGGGCTTGTCCAAGCTGCGCATGTACGCGCGCTGTCACCGAACCAGTAGCAGCGTCAGTAGGAAACCACTACTGTCCTAATGCATGGTAAAGTAGGACTGGGCCAGGATAGACAGGGGCTTAGTTCATACCTTTCAAGATTTCAAGCTGCTGACAGGCTACTTGTCAAAGCCAGTGGCTTCTTAATTGAACTTTTTGTAGCATTTTGTAGAAATATGTATACAGGAATAAAACTGATACTAGAGACACAAAATGGATGGGGGTGGAAGGACATCATGCCCCACAAACCAAGATCTGCATACAGGTAGTCCTCGACTTACAACAGTTCATTTAGTGACCGTTCAAAGTTACAACGGCACTGCAAAAGTAAGTTATGACCGTTTTTCCACAATTGAGACCTCTGCAGCACCCCCATGATCATGTGATCAAAATCTGGATGCTTGGCAACTGGTTCATACTTATGACCATTGCTGTGTCCCACGGTTATATGAATACCTTTTGCGACAAGCAAAATCAATGGGGAAGTCAGATTCATTTAACAACCAGTTTATTAACTTATCAACTGCAGTGATTCACTTAACAACTATGGCAAGGAAGATCATAAAATGGGGCAAAACTCACCTAACAAATGTCTCACTTAACAACATAAATTTTGGCTTCAATTGTGGTCATAAGACAAGGACTATGTATACTAGAAAATCAGATGTGAAGTCACCATAGCCCCAATGAGTATGTGGATTGTAAGCATAGAGCCAGTCCATTCCCAGAATTATTAGAAAGTATCGCAGAGAGACTAATTAGCATTTATTTATCACTTAACCATACTTACAAACTGTGGGCAATCCCTAAGGGCTCTCAGTGGATTGCAAGATAAAATATACAAGTTAAGTACACAAATTAAAAAATACACAAATAAAAGAGCCGCAATCCAGTTAAGAAATATAGAACAGAATTTATAAAGTCAAATGTTAACCGTAATGCAACTAAAATGGAACTGCATTCTAAACAACGTTTACTGAGAGTTGCTTTCAGAAGGTGGGAGCCAACTGGCTGACCACTGAGAAGCTATCCAAAGGTACTGTCATCAAAACAGAAAGCTTCCAGGTCTCCCTTATACCTCTGAAGGGGGTTTCAATGGGAGAATACCATTCTATAGAAAAGTTGGTGACAAGTCATGCCAGGGTTTATAGCATCAGTATTATAAATTATCCCTGAAATGCTATTGGTAACCATGGTAGAGTCTGTAACATTGATAAAATGTACTGCCACCTTTTAACCCTGATTGTAACATAGATTGCTGCATTCTGAACCAATTGCAACCTCTGAGTAGTCTTTAAAGATGTGGAGCATGTTGCAAACAGACCAAAGTAATGGCAACACATAATGAAATGTGGGAATGACCTCTGAGAAAGAAGGGAAGATATGCTGCCTAAGAAACAATCAGACAAGTTAAGCCCCCAATGGCTTAACTATTAGAGAAAGAAACTTCGAAGAACCCGCCCTAATGGATCAAATAACTGAAAGTGGCAGCCAGGAAGTTTTGTACCTTCAGACTTGCAAGGTTCTGTTAATGTAGCCTCACACTAAAGTAGATTTACCTCATCTAATCATGTTTCCTGTCTGGTTTACCAGGGACGTCTGACACAACAACAGAATGAATCACTGTAAGAAGATGTCCCGCCCCCAGAGGTAGCTTCCACCTGCGATTCTAATAATCTTCTTTTACATATTTTGTTTTTAAATTTATTGTGAAGGTATTAATGCTGGATTTGTTTGAATCCTGTTATGATGCATGTTTTATTGTTTTGCTGTAAAGCACCACGAATCAACAAATTGAATTCAGTGATAAGCAACTTAAATTAAAAAAAATATATACATTAATAAATGGAAATTATCTTTATGTATATTTACAAGAATTCCATAAAAGGCAAAAATACAATAGTCTCAGGTAGTCAGATTGTGTGTGTATGTGTGTGTGTGTGAGAGAGAGAGAGAGGGGGAGAGAGAGAGAGAGAGAGAGAGAGAGAGAGAGAGAGAGAACGCTTACAAATTATTGAGGTGCACAATTGTAGGAATCACTGACTGAGTTCAGCCTGGACTAGGCCAAAGCCTAGGAAAACTACTGGGAACCACATGGCAGGAGACAAAGGATCCATCTGTGCCATGCACGAGGAGATAGCAGCATACCAGAACTCTGACATCGCCGGCCGTTTCCATGGTGAAATCTGCCCATGTAAATTGAGCCAGGCCATCCCAAGCCCTTTGGACTCGCCCCTTTTACCATTATGACCTTTCCTCACTGGCTATTTCATACCACGTGTCTAGCAGTTCTCAGTTGTAATAAAAGCAAAGCATCAGCGTTGCTGGATTGCTTTTTCATCATGCTGGAGCAAGGTGTCCGCGTTGCTTCCTGATTCTGACCCATGGAAAAGCCCCCCCGGCTTGGCAGGGGGAGCAGGTCACTGCACAATATGACAATACATTTTTCGGGGAAAAAATAAAAATTCTGTAACACCAAGAAAAAAACTTCTCCGAACTTTTCCTTTGCTGTATTACTACGAACAAGATGATGTCTGAAATTTTGCTTTAAAGAGTGAAAGTTGGATTAGTTCAGCCAGACATTCCACTTCCCACAAGAGTCAGTAAAAGGAATTTTCCATACATAACCCCAAAAAGGTATTTCAGTGTACATAAATTCAAAAACCATGAAGGTAAAGCCAATAAAATATCAACCTGTTTTCTAGAATCTGTGTCCAAGGATACAGATAAAGAGGCTGTGGTGGCTTTGTACGTTTCCTTGGTTCACATAGGAAAACATTATATAGTTCAGTTTAGTACTGTGTATCCACCATTTTGGAGGACATAACCCTCCAAGATTGCTTGCACATGTTGGATTGGGATAATCATAACACTTACCGTGGTGCTCTCCTCTTAATCAAACCAGATATTCTGAGTTAATCATTTCTTGATTAACTAACTGCTTAAGTTGTCCAGAAAAGACAAACACTTTCTTCTTCCTTGGAGACTGGTCTTCAGAAACATTTAAGAAGACTGTCAGGCAGCTTTCCAGAATTTGGTGAAGACAAAGCTCTTCTCAAAGTCACTTAAGTGGTTAATGGGGTTGATGCTACCTGTGTTACAACTGTTCTTATATGATAGCACTAGTTATTTATTGAAGATTTTTCACTTTAATTTATTGCCTATCTGCTACAGACATTTTCATAATTGTATACTATGGATATTTTAAGTTGTGTATTTTATTACAGTTGCTAACTGATAGAATCTTAGTAGATTATGCTGGAATATTAATTGGATGGCTGGATGGATGAAGGCTAGATAGATAGATAGATAGATAGATAGATAGATAGATAGATAGATAGATAGATAAATTCATTCTCCAGGACTACTTTCAGAATATATTCTGACAAGAAACTATAGTTTCTTTTTATAGTGTCAATGAAAGCGAGTAGAGACAGAGAGTGATGTGTTCTGACAATTGATAACATTCCACATCAACCATGAAAACAATTAATGATGTTGTTCGTTCTTTTGTACCAAACTTCATTGGTGTTGTTTTGGTTTTCCAACACACTGCTTCAGGTCATCATTTCAAACAGAAATGGGTTCCATGACTAGAAATAAAAAGAATACTGGAGTTGTATTTTTGTAGTCCAGGTGTCCAGCCTTTCATTTCCTTCTAATAATGTGGCCACCTTCATTCATGGTCCATGTGCACACACCCCGCCCAAAATGACAAAATGTTGCTTGAGCTACAGCAAAGCACTGTTTACAAAGATCACCCAGGAGCAATTTGGAAGATCTGTCAAAGTCCATTTAGCCTGTGAAACCATCACACATCTGCCTCCTCCCAAATGGCAGCAGCATATCACTGCCATGCTTCAATCCCATACTTTTGAATTTCATGCTTGCCTACTGTGACCATTTAAGAGACGTGATTAATATGTGCAGCAGCTTCTAGCTGTAGTTTTTGCCTAACAAACTGACGAAGTAGAGAGACACCTGCCTGTAATGGTGCCTTAGGCAAGAAGCAGGATATCTTAGCACTATCCCACTAGCCATACTTAAGCCCTCAACCAATTTAAAATGAAGCAGAATCACCCCTCTTTAATAGCTACTGTATAGGCAGATAGTCAAACATATGGAAAATGAAGATAGTGCTACCAATCTCCTATAATATATACATATATATATATTTCTTGTGAAATAGGAGTGAGCAGATTTCCCACTTTCTGTTCTCTTATTATTCTGTACCTTCACTCTACCTGCCTCACAGTTTAATTTTTAGAAGGTAATGACTTGAGGAATTGGCACCTACTAGGGTTACTGCAATTTTAAGTTTGTATTTTTCTTGATAAGTTCCTGGGATTCAATAGCACACATGCATGCTGATTGATGCTGTCCTCCAGCAAAAGGCATCTTGAAGGAAACACCAAGGCCATTTAGCATGTGAAAACATCATGCCGTTGCCACTGTCTCAAAATAGAAGGACATCGCTGCTTTCTGTCTAATGATATACCTGATACAAGTAGTCCTTGACTTATAACAGTTCACTTAGTGACCATTCAAAGTTACAACAGCATTGAAAAAAAGTGACTTCTGATCATTTTTCACATTTATGATCATTGGAGTACCCCCATGGTCACCTGATCAAAATTCAGATGCTTGGCAACTGATTCATATTTATGACAGTTGCAGAGTCCTGGGGTCATGTCATCACCTTTTGTGACCTTCTGACAAGCAAAGTCAATCATGAAGCCTATTTCACTTAACAACCATGATAGTAACTTATCAACTGCAGCCATTCACTTAATGAATGTGACAAGAAAGTTTGTAAAATGGGGCAAAATTCACTTAACAAATGTCTCTCTTGGCAACAAGAATTTTGGGCTCAATTGAGGACTATCTGTAGCCATTGACATGAATGTGTGGCTAAGTATTCTTAATGTAGATGAAGACTGTAGTAGATGGCACAGATTGGACAATTTGGGTAAAGTGCAAAGATCAACATTGTGCAAGTGGAGGATTGCCAAGTTCCACTTCAGAGCCATAGTGAGGCAATTTCCAGGTACAAAATAAGGGATCATTTTATACATCAACCCATAGCAAATTGCAGCACTATCAGCTTTATGAAGTAGACCAGGCATGAAACACAACCAGATGTGCTAATTCTACTTTAATCTAAAGCAAGAGTAATAGAAACAAGTCTGAAAGTACAATTCTTCCTCCATCTCCTTTACAGTCTGGGAAGCCAGTGGAGATTTTTTTTCTGAGCCATTTCCTCAGTGGTTCTCAACCCTTCCTTCACCATGGACCTTTAAATATATTTTGTGGCCATGGACCACCAATTCAAGGTATAAATCATACCATTTCTTCAACCCTTTGCATACCTCATGATGACATCGCAACCCCCCCCCCCAAGGAGTCCGGGGACCACAGGTTGAGAACCACTGTCTTACTTGATTGTTCCCTACTAGACAGCATTTCTTGACTCATTCTCCCAAGGTCTTTCACACATTCCATTACAAGCAACTAACTGACCTTGATCAATTTTAAAACAAAGCAAGCAAGTAAGGTAAGGAAGATCAGGCTTGATTACACTTGGAAGGGAGACCACTAACAAAATCCCAGAACTGTAACCTAGACTAAGAGGTTGAGAAAAGCATTTTGGATAAGGAAGGAGTAAACAATTTATCCTATACTAATGGTGAGAGAACCATATCTGCTCTCTGGATTGAGGTTCCCCCCTAGGATACCCCTAGATCCCACCCTGATAATATTTTGAAAAGTCTTACAGACTTGACCATTTACCCTGTTCTTGTGATAGGATGGATAGAATTCCTTTGATTGTGATGACTCATATTTGCTTTGGTGTTGGATTGATATGTTGTGATTATTCTGTAATTATTTTTGTATTTTCTTTTGATTAAATTTTCTGTGTTATGCTTCTTTTGTGTTGTTTATTATTGTGAGCCATCTGGAGTGGGTTGGAGTCATATGGCTTCCAAACTGATGCTGATACAGTAGCCCAATATATGCTTGATTTCAAGGACTCACTTTATTTCATAGATACAACCAATTTCAAACTGATTCTCCTTTATATTCCTTTGGGAGAAGCAGAGGCAATACTAGGGCTATAATTCTTTATCCCCTTCTGCTTATAGGAGACAAATACCTCACACAGAGTGTCTTGGATTGTTAAGAGATGAATCCAGCAGGACCCCTTGTGAGACATAAGCAAAGCGGGGAAAAGGATGCAGAGTAATTAAGTAGAAAAACAACCTATAAAAGGGATAATGTTCTTGATATTGCTTGGATACAGAATATGGTATATTATTAAGAACTGGCGAAGAAAGAAATGCTACCCTTTCCATTTAAACTACATCCTGAAGACAGGAAGCACAAAAGACCAAAAATTCCCTGTTGCCTAAACGCAGATACTGATTTAATCAATTGTTCATCAGGTGAGAAACAGGCAGAGGGATGATGTGTGAAAAACTTTCCTCTTATGTATCTTTTGACCTTAGCTCTAGGGAATAGACACAAAGACTCATAGGTGTCAATTTATAAACACTACAAAGTGAGATTTCATCAATCCTTTCAGAGATTCCTTCATTCCAGAATATTGTGTGTTGCAGAATATAATGGTCCACGACACAACGATGGGGTGGAGAACATGTGAAATTGCTCAACACAGAAACAATTTCTTATGGGTGCAAAGCTATTTCACAACGCTCTCATCTCTTCTTTTGCAAAGTTGGATCTTTATCTAGACCAAAGTAGGGAAAACAATCCCAAAACTCTTTTTTGAATCAAGCTCAAAAACAAACAAACAAAAAATCTGCCTCAATTAAGCTTTTTGTCTGTGGATAAATTGATATAATTTATGGCTACAAATACATTTTACTTATCTAGCAATCAGGAGTGTTACTCAGTGTTTGATTTATTATCCAGAATAGCTGTTGTTTAATATCAACATCTGCAGGGGCTAATTTACTTTTCAAAAGAATGAGCAGTGCTATTGTTATAAATAAACTCTGAGTGCAAAGCAGCAATAAAACAGTTTTCACCATGTGGTTTTCATTCACAGGGAATGTGTGGATATGTACCTTTTCCTAGAATAGTCTGGATGTTAAATATTCCAATGAGCTTGACAATAAATAAAAATGTAATATCTTGAGAGGTCCTTGCTGCTCTCTGAGCTTAGTTGTTTTCTTGCATTACCTAGCCTGAGTAATGAAATGTCTGCAAGAAAACAACCAAGCTCAGAGAACAGCAAGGACCCCTCATTTCAACCCTGAGTTATATTCTCTTTTAGCATTAGATGCAATATCTTCTTATGCAGGTTCAGGAACTCTAGAGCAGGGGTCTCCAACTTTTCAGACCTCAGGGACCACCAAATTCATAATTTTAAATCCTGTGGACCTCTAATAGGAATCCAGGGCGCCACTCGCTGAAGCAGCTAGACTCCCAGTGACAGGATGAGGTCCTTCAGGCACTTAGCTTGGGCGCCTGTTTCTGCAAACATAAACACCCAAAGAGCCATTTGGACCCGTTTCCCACAGAAAACAAAATACTGGGATCTATCATCTCTCTCTCTCTCCTATCTCTTCTCTCCCCCCTCACTTTCTCTCACTCTCTCTCATCTCTCTCTCCTCTGTCTGTCTGTCTGTCTACCTTTCTCCCTCCCTCTCTCATCTCTCTTTTTTTCTCTCTCGTCTCTCTCTCTCCCCCTTCTGTCTATCTCTCCTCTCTCCTCTTTCTCTCTCTTTCTCTCTCTTTCTCTCTCTTTCTCTCTCTTTCTCTCTCTCTCTCTCTCTCTCTGTGTGTGTGTGTGAGTGTGTGTGTGTGTGTGTGTGTCTCCCTCTCTCATCTCTCAATTCTAGTCACAGGACTGGCCCATTGGTCATCCTGGAGCAGCTCCTCCACCTGAGAACCACCAAAATTTTCTTGCAAACTACCAGTGGTCTCCAGACCACTGGTTGGAGACCTCTGCTCAACCCCCGGACTATGGACCACACCAGCCGTGACATTCCAGAAACTGGGTGGTGCATACAAGTGAAGCCCCATCCATGAGATGCAGGCAGCATGAGAAACCATGCCCCCTCTGGTCTATAAAAAAAGTCTCCCTATGGAACTGGTCCCTGATGCCCAAAAGGTTGAGGGTCGCTGCACTAGAGGCATTCAGAAGCTAAAAGATCATGATAAACTAGGATTTCATAGATTTAACTTGCATCTCCAACCACTACATACTTCAGTGAACTGCATCCCCATTTGATTTTCTTTAAACCACAGATGGTCAAGACTGGATTCCCAAAGCCAGTTCTAAAACCATTCAATTGATATCTCTTTGTAACATATGATTAAAGATAAATGCTTCCAGGTTCTCAGGCTAGAGATTGCTAACTACAGGAATTAAAAAAAAAAATCCAAACAAAATTTGGGCAAACAGTAAAATAAGAGAAGCAAATTAATTTTGAACTGAAATATATTTGTGTAAATTAGAGCTGTAAATATCTGTGATCATTTGGGTGATGATGTGGAATCATAAGCAATAAAACAATAATACGAATAGAAAATATGTGATAACTTCAAACCTGAGGCTGTTTAACTTTAGAGTTTCTTCAATTAAACTGATGGTTTTTTTCCAAGTTGGCAACTTTGTGGACATCAGTTCCTAAAAATGCCATGCTGGCTGATGAATTCTGGGAGTTGAAGTCCATACCTTAAAGTAGTCATATGGAAAAAATACCGAGGACAGTGAAATTAAGTGAGTTCTGCCTGAAACAGAAGAGTGGCTACTCTGGGAACAAGACAGAGTGAGACTGGATACGCAGAATTCATTTCTAAATATTTAGATATTTTACAAGGGCTTTTATGAGACTTAATTCAAAAGACAATTTCCAAAAGGTTCACTAAATCAGTAAACAATAAGACACCTCTATAATACCTATATTACATGTAAGTCAACATCATAATGAGAGCTATAATGGCAACCTCATTAACATAGCCTACATGCATACTTCACAGTTCAATCCCTAAATGCCTTCTTAGACACCCAGGTTTTGACTAATTTTCTAATCCTATTTCCACAGGGACCTTACACTACAGGTTCCAAGTCTACACCCCAACCCCTTTCGTAAGCCTGTTTCTCTACCAGCAAACCTTTAGAGGGCAGATTTTAGTTGCAACAAGTGATCCCATAGATACCCAGCTCTCAAGCCATATAGGACTTTGTATGTTATTACAAGTACCTGGAATTGCACTCAGAAAAAAATCAGTAGTCACTGCAGTCTCTGAAATTTTGGTGTTACATAACAGTATCAGAAGATTCCTATTAACAGTTATATTTTGCACCAGCTGAAGTTTCCAGAGCTAGTTGCACATTACAGTAGCCCAAAAGTCTATATTAAGTATAGGCTCCATTATATCTCTTTCATATGTTTTAAATCATAAACTTTACTCCACCTTCCTTAAGTATGGAATTTATAAAGCCAGCGATGCAAACCAGAGGTTTTGACCAGTTCTGGAGGTTCAGCAGGTTCTGACCAGTTCTGGAGAACCGGTAGCAGAAATTTTGAATAGTTCGGAGAACTGGTGGTAACCTTTCCCCAGGATTGGGAAGGGAATGGGGATTTTACAGTATCTTTCCCCTGGAGTGGGGAGCAGAGGTGGTATGCGACCTGTTCGCACCAGTTTAGCCGAACTGGTGGCGGCAAAAACTGCCGCTTGAGTGAACTGGTGACAGAATTACGGCTACCGGTTTGGCCAAACCTGTAGCCGCCCCTCGCGTGCGCGCGCTTTCCCTACCCTTCTGAGCATGCGTGCGCCAATCAGTT
>JAOYMU010000059.1:244-11424 GCA_025802295.1 Psammodynastes pulverulentus
TCGTGCATTCATGAAGAAATTGCTAACGGTACTCAGTTCCAGCCCCAACTGATGGGAAATGGTGATCTGTAATTCTTTGGAAGGACGTTTATTTTCCTTGAATATTGCATAGAGAGTTCGGCGCTGGACATCAGTAAAGACCAGTCTGGGTTTTTTGAGTGCATTTCCTCCATCTTTCCCTTGGTGTTGCTCCTTCCGTTTGCAAGCTGCAATAGGATGAAGAAATCACTTTCAGACTTGGATTAAATAAGAGAGAGTTCTTTTTTTATAACAATCTATTATCTAATAAAAGGGTTTTAATCAAGAAAGGCTGAATTTTTAAAGCAGAATTTATTTATTTATTTATTTATTTATTTATTTATTTATTTAATATTGCTGCCTCTTTGCCCAAAGCGACTCGAGGCGGCTTACAGAATAAAAAAACCCTTTAAAATAATAAAACAATAAAACATTTAAAACAATAAAACCTAACAAAAAGAATCAAATAATTTAATAAAGTACAATAAAACAAAAAAATCACCCCCAACTCTCTTCCCCCACCCGACGACAGCAAATCACACGAGCCATTTAATGCGCTCCGTCCCACTCTGGGTTCCCCAGGTCCGCTGGCAGAACTAGGTCTTCAGCGCCTTCCGGAAGAGTGCTAGAGTGGGAGCTATTCTGATCTCTGGGGAATGATGTTCCAGAGGGAGGGAATATTTACAGTGCTGTCCTAAAGACACCAGAAAAACCACTGGAGTTCAGTGGAATTCATTTTTCACCAGATAGGCATATATTACTACTTTCCAAGTTTTTTAGGATGTAAGTGACTGTGAATTAAATGGCTACAGCCGTTAGGATGGACAGACCAATAGACATTGTGTGGGAAAATGGATTAAAAGGGCTGCAGTGTACACAGACAAAAACAAGGCAATTACGCTGAACCCCACTTTGTGAAATTATTTCAAACAGTAGTTTCTGACAGTCATTTTTTTAGAAAACCCACAAACCATACAAATATTACAAGTTTAAAATGTGCATATATTTTCCACTACTCCAGTTCAATAAGACATCAATCTTCAGATTCAGGAAACCATGAAGAAAATCCTGAATTAACCCTCAGATGTTTCAAAGTTGGGCTGGTAGGAGGTAAGAATGGAGGGCTGGTCCTGGGACATTCTGGATCCCTGCTTGCCAAAGATTCTAAATATTTCCTATTCTTAAGAAAAGTCAGGTCTCTTCTTTCAAAGTTAGAGCCAAAATCATCATCAGGGAGAGACCACCTGGTCTCTGGCTCCCAGGGCACTCTAAAATGTTTTATAGAACTCTTTGCATTAATAGTTAAACCATGCTGATTGTATGAAGTATATATTTCTTGCCTGTTTTACTGCAGGGGCCCTGCCAGGTTATCTCCTGACCCCAGATAAGATGCCTGCATGAGGAAGTGCAGGGAGGTTATGTTTTGTTTGGGTTCCAATCACACATCTCACACTGAGCACTGTACGTTTTGCATCTGTGTCAATTCATTAAGAGAGAAGTGAAAGTCAACAGACAAACACAATCAGATACACAACCAGTTAGAATAATAAATCAGCAGAAGGGCTTCAGTTGTGGGGGATCCATTACTGGAGGTTTTTAAAAAGAGATTGGTCAGCAGTTTGTCTGAAATATTAGAGGGTCTTCTGCTTGAGCAAGGGGTTGGACCAGAAGACCTCCAAAGTCTCTTCCAACTCTATTATTCTGTTAAATTCTGTTAAACCGTTTTAAGGACAGGTTTATGCCCTATGGAAAAAGGCAAGAATTATGTGCTCCTGGCAGCAGCAATAAAGCTCAGCAATATTAAAAAACAAACAAACATATTTATGGCCAGATTCTCTTGAAACACTTGCACAGACTTCATGCTCCCTCTTAAAGGACAAATGTCATTTCCTATGGATGGATGACAGATGACTTTATTATGAGTATACCATTTGCCTTTGAAATGAATCATCAATCTGATCTAATGGAATTCCTTAGGAAAATCTGATATTCCAAAGTAATTTTTAAGATTCTAGTCAATAGCTATCTCCACATTTTGAAAAAAGGGAAATGTGAATTCAATTCCATTTTTTGCCACAGGTATATCTACATGCCAATAATATTAATCACAGTGACATGCACCATGGCCCTGGTCAGTATATAATCCTAATGTAAATGTACTGATGTGCAATATTTCTTACTTTTTATACAATTAAGTGAAGCATTTACCATTAGGTTAAATAAAGTGGTCTCCCAATTTTCCATATTACTTGCAACCGCTAGATGGCACTTCATTTCTCATAATGAGAAAGGAATGCAAGACTCTAAAGATGAGTTTTGGAGCGGCTTTTATTATCGTGCCTGGCCAGTGATCTGGGGCTAAAAATTGCACAATTCAAGCGACTTTTGGTGTCCACACTGGTCCGTGCTAGTGAAATGATCACAATATTAATGCCAGGAAAAGCAGCAAAAACCATTTCCCCAATAAAAAAGCTTTATTTTGCTTAGAAGTGAGAGAGTGAGGGGTGAGTGGCCATAGCAAGAGCGGGCACCCCAGTCTCCTCCACAGAATTCAGCAGTGAAATCTAAAGCACAGAGCTCTCAGGGCACCAGAAGCAAGCCATGAAATCCTCTGGAAGAAGACCCTGCGGCCAATAGCCTAGCTCCTTGCCAAGCAAGTCATTTCTCTGGAGGCGGCCTGTTCATTAGAACATCCCACACCTATATTGGAGGTTTGTATCCACAAATCGGCATGCTGCATTGGGTCAGGGAGGCTTTGCCTTTGCCTTCTCTCTCAGAGGTGGAGGAGTCAGTCTCACAACAGCCTCATCCAGTACTTCCTAAGGAGTCCTGAAATGCACCTCTATTCTCCAAGGCATCTCTAGAGGATGCATTGGTAGAGACCACTATCAAACCATCTCTTTTACATGAATACCCACAGCATTTGAACATCTTCAGTGAGGACCTAGCTAGGTACACCATCCTGACAAGGTCTCAGGGTTTCTCCTTTTCCCCTCAGAAATTACATTTGTTGCAGGATCTTCTTAAAACCATATCTTTATTTCCTTTTATTATTGGAATGCCCAAGGAGGTCACACAAGAGGGGCAGCCCAACCAACCAGATGTCCTGATAGAAGCTCAGTCATACAGGAGCCACCATTCCTGCTGGCTGATGATGTGCTGAAAAGGGGTGACAGAAGAGGGAGCCCATCACTCTGTATTTATGACTGGCATGGGTCAACAAACATTGTTCCCTCCAAACAGAGAGAGGTGGATAGTCTAGTGGAGAAAATAAACCTAACAAACGCAATGGAGAAGGCACCAACAAGTGTCCTCTTTTGGATATGACCAAGGCCAGGCCCAGTAGTCTCTTGGTTTAACCCCATTAGGTCCAAATTGACCATCCCTGCCACAGCTGAAGCTCCCCTGCTATCCAACCTAAACCAAAGAATAAAAGCCTCCACACCCAAAGGCAGCCCTAGGAAACCCCAATCTTCCAACCTCCATCAGCTGACACCTGCCTTCACAAGAGCTTCCCCAGCTCCCCTGCCTTCCTGAAAGGTCCATTTTGCCTAACAGTAGGAATAAACCCAGATACAGACTAATGTATACAGATCCCTGGGATCTTTGCAGCTTCCAATCTCTATAAAAAAAACGTTGCTTTTTTATTGTCAGGGTCCCTCTTTCATATAAAGCAAATTGAATAAAGAGCTGGCAATTTTTCCTCAGTGATATGCTTCTCCATACTGAGTCCATGACATTCAGGGCTTAACCTAACTGTGGGGAAAGGGTTAATTGTTTCTTGTAAAAGGAAAGATCAGCAGAAATTGTTTATAAAGGAAGGCAAGTATACGTATTGGATAATTGTGCAGGATCCAATCTGGGTCAGACCAGAGGTTTACTCTTCAAAGTTTTTATTTCAGACTCATGCTGGAGCCCATCCTCAGTGAGCTTCTCTCTTACCAGAATGTGAAAATGCTTATCTCTTGGGCTGGGTTAGAATCCTACAACGAGACCCCTCAGCAACCTAAAGTGAGAGAACTCTGAATGGACAAAGGGCCTCAGTCCATGTATATTGACTCAAGGGTTCTCCATCAAGGTGCAAACAAATCCTGAAGCCATGAAAATAAGTGCCTTTCTTTTCAGAACCGTTGTGTCTCCTGATCCCGGGAAACATTTAATTTCGTTGTACGAGGTACAATGACAATAAAGTGAACTAACGAATTACAGAGCACTATGCAGGACTGTTTCTCAAATGAACTCTCTCTTTTATGGAAAGCAAGCTGCTTTATTTAGTAATATGTTGGTGTTATATATAATGGACTTAAGAGCAGGAAGACCCAGGTTTAAATATTCCCCAAGCCAGGGACATTGTAATTTTGAAAATCCTTTCCCCTAGCCTCCCTAACTTAGCCTGCCACAAAGGATGGTTATCACGGAACAAAACGAAAACCCAGGTGAGTTCCCGCATAAAAGGCAGGATATAAATTTAGCTGCCAGTAAATACTAATACTGATAATTAGAATAAGTTAGAATTTACAAGAAAATAAAAGTATAATTTACGTGATATTTATTTCTTGCATAATGTTCTCAGGTTAGAAGGCATTATGTTTTTGAGCACTAAAGACTTATGGAATGTAGCGGAAATACATTTCTTAGCCCATTTTGACTAGAGATATTTATCTGACCTCACCTACTGAGTTCCAGAGGGATTCTTACTAAGTAGCTGTTCATAGGATCGAATACAAGACAAGCCTGGTTGCCTTTCCTAAGAACAAATTTGGCCAAGAAACTAGCAGTGGCGCAATAAATCTCGGGAAGCTGCAATTCATTCTCGGAAAAAGCCTTTGTTTGAATACACTGTTCCGCGCGGTTTTTTGTTTCCTGAGCATTGCTCGCGCTGAGAAAAATGCAGAAAGCACAGGAGAAAACGGGACTCTCATGCCCCGCGGCCCTCCCTTGAGAAACGCTTCTCTGTCTTTTCTTCCCCAAGCCATTGCAGCCACTTGGGAGCGAAAGGCTCGTTTCTGGAACATTTGGGCACCACCCCAGAAAAGGGCGGCGCGGCCTTCTTTAGAAGAAGCCAGCCTGTCACCGTTTGCTGAGGGCATTTCACGGGGCGCCGTTCTCCGTTATCTGTCCTTCACCACAGGAAACAGGCAACGAGAGCGCGCTTTAAGGCTTCCACCTTCCCCTCCAACTAACAAGGATTGGAGCAGCCAAGGCCTGTCCTTGGAAAGTTGCCCCTCCAGCGACATTGGACGTTCCTCACGCCCCAGTAGCCGCTCTCCTTCACACGAGACCTGCCACCGAAGTTACTTTGTGTGGCTTTCGCTGTTTCTCGGTGGACCGAACTCCAACAGGGATTTCGAGCGGCAGCAGCAGCCGAAAAAGAGAGAGCCTTAGCAAGAGCAAAGGAACTCCTGGCCGAGGAGGCCGACTTAGAGCAACCCTAACCCTAACCCAGAATCTCTCCGGTTGCGTCCAGGGATCGGCTCATCTTCCTTTACTCTCGGGAAGGGAGAGTTGCTCTCCACGCCAATAAGGGACAAGCCGTCTTCCCGCCCCAAGAGCAAGAAAACCTCTTGCCTCTTCCCGCCCGCCGCCACGCTCCGCTTTCCAAGCAAACGCGGTCAACTCCTGAAAGGGGAAAAGAAGGTGCTGGGTGGCCTCTGTGTCAGCCAGGAAAATATCCCGGCCAGCCAGTCTTTCACTGCCCCGCTTCAGAAATAGAATCCAGCTGCAGGAAACCCCCCGCCGCCGAGCACATTGTGGGCAGCCATTGCTCCGGCGCCTAAAATTTGAGCCCTGGCCTACTCCGCTGTCGGCGTCCAGGACCTGCATGCCTCGAGGAAAGCCGTTACATCAATGTCTGGATCCCGCCAGCTCCTCAATTGCCTCTGGGCGGGGGAAGGGCCTGAGCCTCACAAAGCTCCATTCAAGACCCTCACTCACGGGGCAAATCCCTCCCTCCGTTCTATTTTCCGGCTCCTACAAAGCACAGAACTTTTCAGGTGCATGTACAGCATTTCCGCGGCCAGCCCACCCACCCACGACCCCGGAGGCCACAGACAACCATTTGGGAAGGGCTTCTGTCCTTCCCGGGAAAATTAGAAGAGCTAACCAAGCGGTTCCGGATTTGACTGGGGGGTGGTCGGATTGCAAGCCAACTCCCACCAGTTTATCTGGAAACGCTTCAGAAAGGCACCAGTAGCATTCAGTCTGGAGGCTGGGTTCGTGTGCAAGGAGAGGCACTACACTGCCGGAAACACCAAAGCGACGTTCTGCAGCGAGGCCGAGAATCTCAGGGCGTCCCGCAGTCCCTGGCACCGGGCAGGATGAGGGAGGGGACTTCGTAGGCGGGCGCGCCTGGCACAGGACTGACTTAGTCCCGTTGGTTCCTGAAGGCCAGAACCTCCTTTCCACTCTTCCCATCGGGCGCAGGTGAGAGTGTTGCCTCTTTTGCGAGGGTTCTACAGTGGGATCCCGGGAAGATCGGTCTTGCCCCTCAGCCTGTGCCCCCATCGCCGCCCCTCACCTGCCAATCGGAGCGCAGACATCCGCTGGAATTCGGGCTCCTGCAGCCACTTCCGCATCCTGCGAAAAGTCTCCCGCCCGGATTTGAGCTTGCTCCAGGGCTTAGGATTCCTCAACAGGTCAGAAAGCGTTCCCTGCGAGCGGCAGAGGACCCTCTGGGCGAAGATGGCCTGCGGGATGCTGTAGCGCTTCAGTTCGGTGGTGATCCGCTGGGCCACGTCCTTGGTATTGATCTCTTCCAGCTGCCCCGAGTGATTCCCGGCGCTCCGTTGCAAGGCAGCGGCGGATTTAGGTTCCCTGGAGGAGGACTGGATCTGCCCGTGCCCTTGGGCGCTCAGGGGGGCATGAGGTTGGTGTGGGGTGTCGCCAAGCGGAACTAGGCCGGCTGTAGCCGGGGTGAGATGCTGGTCGCCCGGCCGAGCTAAGAGGGGTGGTTGCTGGGCTTCGAAGCCGCTGGGGGTGAGCATTTTCTCGGCCGGCATGGCGACTCCGGCGTGGGCATAATGCGACAGTCCTTGATAGGTGTTGTGCAGTCCGCCCAATGGGGAGACGGTCTGCCCCAGGCCGGCCACTTCCTTGGGGTACGGCGAGGAGTATAGATTGTCGGACAAGAGAGTAAAGTTGCCCGCCAGCCTGTGATGCGCGTGCGGGAGTGACTGGGGATGGTGAGGAAACTTGGCCGAAACCGTGGAGATGGGCGGCAGGGGCGGTTGCAGAGGCGTCAGAGAAGTGTAGCTGCTGCTCCCAGTCAGCCCGGCGGGACTCTGGCAGCTGCCAGTTAGCATTGGGTGTAGCGGCCCGGCCAGAGGGGATTCAGCGGAGTTCCTGTGATGCGCATGGGAGTGGTATTCCCCGCAGCCACCGCCGCCGCCGCCAACCAGGAGGGAGGCTATGGCCATGGCGCCTGCTGGGGGAGCTAAGGGATGGCCGCCGCCCGGTTGCATGCCCGCCGCCCGGTCCTGAGGGCTGGCGCTCAGTTGCTCGACCGCGGTCCCCGCTGTCTCAGGGCTGTGTCCCCGTAGCTTGCAGAGATGCGCCATCGCCAATGACACCTTCGGGCGGACTGACGCGTGGGCCGCCCATGCATCAGAGCCGAGGGCGACGTCTGCCCAGTCCTCCGCGTCTCAGGCGCCGCGCTCTTTCTGCGGAAGCTTTGGACACGGAGCCCGCGGCTGCAGCAGCCGAGGCTGGCGGCTGGCGGGCATGCGCGCTGAGGCTCCCTCGACCCCGCCTCCCTTTCAGCCTCGCTTGCCTGTCAGCTGCGAGCGTGCCCCCCCCCCCCGGTTCTCGACAGCCGGAGTTTTGCGGGGTTGGGGGCTGAACGGACGCCTGACCCTCTGCCGGCACCTGCGTTCTAAATTACGGGACGGATTTAGGGCGTTGCGGCAGCCGCTACCGAGCAAGTCGGCGGTCCACCCTGGAGCTGCAAACTCGCCTTGGGCGCATTGTCCTCTTCACTTCCGGCTTCGGGGAGGGCAGGAGGTCGGCGGGGCCGGGACGAGCACGTGGAAGCCGAGGCAGCCGAGGATGGTCCTCGCAGAACAGCCCTTCGCTCATATGGCATTTTTCCGCCTGGCATTGCTTCGCCCCTGTTTGGTTCAGCCAACGACTCTGCGAGTCAGGCCAGGTTGTGTGAAGTCCAAGGCGCATCCCAGGTCATCGGAAGCGCAACAAGTTTAACAAATAAACACATTTTATTTTATATGTATTTATTTGTAAAACTTTTACTGCTCTCCTGCTGGAGTCATACCTGGCAGCGACCTTCCAACCCAGTTGTTTGCCTTCCCCTCCAGTTCCTTCTCAGGCACATCCACACCCCGCAGACTTCGGCCTTTATCCCTTCCTCCCGTCCCCCTTCTTAAATAACAAGTTCAGGCTCCCCAGCAAGGAAAAGGGGAGCTCGGCTCAGTTTCTCATACCGAAAAAGATTTTCTCATGAATATGCAAATAAATTGTACTTTTCAGAAATGGTGTTATGGAACATTAGTAAGATACATGTTGCTCTAACTCTTCCTCAGGAAGAGTAAGAACCACTCAGCAGTGTTGCTCTGCAGTGGTTATCTACTGACAATAACAGTGTAAATAAATCACCTATATGAACACACACCCTTGAAAGCCAGAAAATTGCATAGATACAGGCAGAGCTGTGCGAAAGTATAATTCCCTTTCCTGCAAAACTCTCTTTTCATAATCTTTTTGAAGGAGATGGCATGTTTATTTATGCATTTTATATACCTCTTGCTCAATATTCTGCTCATCTGTTAAATGCTGAAACCCCAGGAACAAGAGCATCAGGACCAGCCCAAAGCATTTGGTGACCTGAAACCAAGCCTAAGGTAAACTCTTCCCTGCTATCTCTTCTAGGCCACAATGATGTCCTCCTTCTCAGCTTCCCACATTCTGTCACTCAAGTCTGGCCCAGGTCATCTAGGGAGCTTCTGTGGGGACAATGGACCAGAATCTGGCCTCTTCACTCCTATCCAAAACTTTAATCATTACTGTCAACCTGCAAAACGATTTCAGATGAAACCATGCTTACTTCTGCTTCATTTCTTGGTTGCCATTCAAGGGGGAGGGGAGGGGGGGACTCAGGAATATGGTGCCTCAGCCAACTAGCCATAACATCTACCAGCTGGCGTGTGAACCAAGGTCATTTCAACGGACACTTGTCAAAGTTGAGCGGGAACCTACAGCTACACTGATTAACCTATGTGACCTGAGAGACAAAGAGTTGGGGAGGTCTCATTCTTTTAACTATCCCTAAGTGCGGGAATAATTTAGAGCTAGCTTTACCTTTCTAAGTGCTGATATGAGGTACTCAAGGATCTCTTGAACCTGAATGAAGTGTCAGAGTCCTGACTTTCCTGACTTCATTACTCTGAATGATGACAAAGGCCTCTAAATGGCCTTCCATTGATTTCTGGCTTTTCAGAAGGCCTTTGAAGAAAAATTCACACCAAATATGGAGATATTATTGTTACTGTTTTATTATTTTAAATGTATCATCTTTCATTATTATTCTATATTGTATGGTGAGTGACTTTAATTTATACATCTGCTAGTGCTTTAGAGTAAATGGTCTGTAGTTTTTAGTGAATAAATCATAACACTTACTGAAAACAATGTGAAGCTAGTATAGCATACAAGAAATGACAAAGTGTAGACCCCTTATCTCAAGATAAGAATAATTTCAACTGACGAGAAATATATTAAAAGTATAATTCCTACCCACCCCCAATCAGCTGTGGGTAACTAAGTAGCTATTGCTGCACAAAATGCAGCAAAAAATACTATAAAATAAACAATCAGATGTCTGAGGTGGGAGCAATCATTTAACACAGAGCATCAGAAAGATGTTCTGCACTAAGCCAAGCTCTGGGGATACTGACAGGTTTTAGTAACTTTTTAAAAAAATAGGACTGGAGGGAGGTGTGAATCTCTGTACTTTAGAAGGGAAGTTTTCTTGTGATGGGTGACAGAGAACAACTTGGGTTTACAAAACAGAACATTTAACCATGTGTAATCACATTAACCGGTGAGTAGAAATGCCAGTGACTCAAGTGCCAATGCCACAGTATGGTAATAGAACAGAGTCTTGTAGGATGTGTGAAAGATGGAATACTTAGGAATTATACAATTCAGGTCATGGAGGCAGAAAGATTTAGCATAAAAGATATACAGAAGATATGGTTCCTAGAGATGGATGTGGGATGAATGAGACAATAGTATTCTGGTGGCAAGAACTGATGAGAGACAAAGTGCCCATTTTTGATGGATTGGAGACATATATTTTTTTGGAAGATGTAAAGTGGTGTTGGGACTGTACTTCTTTGGAGCATAATCATCCTGTGCCTGATGGACAGAGCCCAAACTACATTATTCTGGAACTAGATTAATTTTGAGGATAATGAGTGGAACTTTTCATTCAAAACATGAACCATAGAAGTTGTAAACCTGCATTTATTTCTCCATGTTTAGGACTTCATCAAGAATTTCTGTAGGATTCTCAGTATGACACAGCTGTGACTAATTTACATCAGAAGATCACATTATCTGATTTGTTTTTCACCTAAGGAAAAATGTCACAACCAAATATCAGCTGCCTGTGGCAATTACCTCTCGTCAAAACAGCTCTATCATCTATGTTCACAGCCAATTAAAAGTGCTGATTAAGACAGAATTAGGTGAATTTGCAGACTGAAGCCTTCTTTACAATTCACTTCCAAAACCTTTCAACCCCACCACATCTATGGAGCTCTCAAGAATGGTTACTCCCAAAGCCACAATTTTCAACCAGTACAGTGACTTAGACTGAAGAGATTTTCGACTTGAATTGACCAGATTATTCATTCTGGCCCTGAATTCTCAGGAAAGATTGGAGAGGAATGGCTGGCACACACCTACTCATTTGTTTATTTGGAAGGAAAGGATAAATCAGTAGGGATCCACCAAAACTAGTAAAATTTTACATTTTAGCGATGGCTATATTGCTTAACAATCCCACTGAATTTCATTTCCCCCAAAGTAGGCTTTTGGTAGAAGCCCCAGGCTGCAAGCTTTAATCAGACATTTGGTTAAGCCAAAACCTTCAGTTTCATCTGGAATTATCACGAGTCTCAGAGCTTGCAAGATGTTTTATATATATA
>JAOYMU010000059.1:28027-38773 GCA_025802295.1 Psammodynastes pulverulentus
CCTTGGCCCTTTGAGGATGTATGGACTTCAACTCCCAGAATTCCTTAACCAGCCATGCTGGCTGGGGAATTCTGGGAGTTGAAGTCCACGTAGCTTAAAGTTGCCAAGGTTGGGAAACACTGTCTTAGATTATATGTGAATGACATCTGATAGGCAAGAACTGCTCATCCATCCATTTCTTCTAACTACTGTACACAATCAATTTTTATTTCAGAAAAAACTAGACTTGGTCTTACCTGGTCTTTTCAGAAGGCCTGTTAATTATCCTTTGAACTAAAGACATCCTGCTCAACAAATAAGCCAAAACTAGCCTTTGCTCTGTAGACGTAACAGTATTTCTCCATCCATTCTTCTTGCCTGCTTGCTCTTGGGTTACACTATAGTATTTGCTGTGTAAACACAGCACTTTGCTAGAAAATAGATTGACTACCTCCTGCTGCTTTTCCATCCTCTCAGGATTAGTACTGTTCCATCCTGGTAACATCAGAGTAAGATAATTGTTTTTGGAAAGCAGTCCAAAGGAGACAGGAGAGAAAAGTCTCAAGATACCTAAATACTGAACACAAAGACTGTCCAACTCTGTGTTCATACCCCAGGGGAAAAAACAGGACAAAAGGAGTTTGGCTGCCTCTGTGGCAACAGTTGGGCTGGTTTTTCTAGAGGACTGCCTTTTAATCTTCTTGGAACTCTTTGCTTTTTTGTGTCTTTTGATGCCATCACTTTGTTCCAGAGTTCCACCTGTATGCACCTCCCCAGAGTCTTGTTCTTTACTAGCCACTCTGACCTGCCCATCCACCGGAGAGAGGGATCCGGAAGTTCTGTTTCTCTTTAACATTAATGTCCTTTTCTCTGTTGCACTTCTGGCTCTCTTTAAAGTGTCGATGGTGCTGAAGGAATTGGAGGACTTCAGTCCATTGGCCTGAGAAGAGCAGAGCAATTCCACCAGCTTTTCCAAATCAAAAAGGAGCACGTTGATACTGAGGCTCTCCCATGTTGCCCTCAATGGCCAAATGGCAAAAGGCCCCTGAGCCCAGCAGAGAGTAGTTAACTGAAAGATAAATGTTTTCATCATTTAGTTGACGTTACCATAGTCAGTGCAATAATTATAATTAAATAGTATAACAAAATATATCATCTATATTCAATTCAGGTGGATGTCATGTAACAATGAATGTAATCAATACATATGCAAATATTTCAATTTTTGAAAAGAAGTATAAAACAGGCCACTATTAAAAATAGCAAAACACCAAGCAGAAAGGCATGAGGAATAAATGATGTATCAATATGGTAAAGAAATGTTGAAAAGCAACAACCAAATGACACAAGCATGTTTCCAATGTGTAATGAAACAGCCATAAAGGAAAAGCCTGAGGAATTTTAACTGCTCAGAGGAATTTCTAGGCTTAGGTCATCCGCAGTCAAGCGGCTGTGGGTCATCAGCCACAAATATAGTCTGTCCAGGGATGTCCCCTCACTCTCTCCCCCAAGCAGGTCTATCCCATTTGGCAGCAGCTATGCTGATGCTTCCTCTTCTGAAGTCCTCCCTTGATCCCTTTTCTTCCCTAGCAGCCTTCTCTAATAAGAGCCCCACTTTCCCCTTTGGACTCCAGCAATTCTGCAATGTGTGGTGTTGGCCTCCATGAGGCAGAAATCAGTATTCCAAAGCTGGCCATCCTTAACCTGTAAACAGGAGCAAAGAGACAAAGAGAAAGGACAAACTCATTTCCAAGTTTTAATTTTAGCTCTAAGACATGCAGACTCCCAGCCATTCTAAAAGCAGGTAGGCAGGCTCCAGAACAAACAACTGGAAAACCTGAAGGTCTCCTGTGCTCTTTTCCTCAAGCGTGCAGATGCTGCTGACTTGCATGTTTTCCTGAAAAAGCCCTCTCCTCCCACATTCCTCCCAGTATCCCAAAGAAGGGGAGAGGAAGAGGCGAGACCCCTTGACTCATAACACAAATGTGAACCACTCTCCGGTTGGCAGCAGCAATAGCCAGGGAGCCTTTTCAAGGGCATCTTCTTGTTTTCTAAACACATTTTTCTTACTAAGAGCTCCTATTGCTTTTTCTTGGTGAGTACTTCATTTTCATTTAAAAACATTCCTCTAAACTTATGGATGGCTAATAGAACACAATAGAAAGGTATGACTAATTGCAGAATGCACACTTGACATTTAAAAATGTCCAGACCTTACACAGGCAGGTAGAGAGGCTGTAAAAGTTTGTGTAGATGAGGGGGCTAATAAGTATACTGTAATGCAGAATGCCCATTTTTCAACACTTTCAACGTTTTCAACACTTGGGGCAATTAAAAGGATGCCTTTTTCTCAAGGTTGAATGGATGAAGCCACAGACTATGGTGATGTAGAACAAACACCACAAGTGGCTAAAACCTATCAATGGGAGCGCTCGGTCCTTGGAACGGGCATTCCAAAGATGGGAGAGGGCAGGAGGAGTGGGAAGAAATGGAGGCAGAGGGGATGGGGAAGAAATGGGGCAGGCTTCTAAAGGGAGTGCAAAAGAACCAGGCTTTAATTCACACACCCAACAACTGGACTAGACTCTCCTGCTTGAGCAGGGGGTTGGACTAGATGACCTCCAAGGTCCCTTCCAACTCTGTTATTCTATATTCTATGTTTCCTTCTGCATATTCACCTGACGACAAAAAGACCTTCTTAGATGAGCGAGCCTGTTGCAGAAAAAACTGCCAAAAGCAGAGGAGCTGGACAATGGGCCACCCAGACCTTTCTCTCGCTGGCCATCTTCTTCCCAGGCTGCATAAAGAGGGTCAGCCATTAGACCAGAATCTTCACAGGAAGCAAGGATCGCTTTGGCCGTTTCCCCACTTTCATGGCGCTCTAGACTTCCTAGGCAAAGGAGGAAAGGAAAGTGGATGTTCACAGCAGCAGGTCTCCACTTTATCTTCCCTGCATTCTCCAGAATCAAAGCACATTTTTGAAAAGAAGCCAGTATAAACAGTGATCCTTTGATAATCCAAACCAGGACACGTAGAGTTCCTCTGAGGCAGGGGTGTCAAACTCAAGGTCCTTGGGCCAGATCCGTCCCATGGGGTTCTTATATCTGGCCCGTGGGGCCGCCCTGGAAACAGTGAAGGACTGGCCAATAGTGCCTCTGCCAGCAAAAACGGTGCTCGTGAGGGCTGCATGCGGCCCTCCCGAGTGCTGTTTTCACTGGCAGAGGGTTGCAGGAGGCCATCGCAGCTGAAAATGGAGCTCGGAAGCCTGTTTTCTCTGGCAAGAGTGCTCGGGCTGCCACAAGCGCCCCTGACACAAGTGACATCTAGCTGGCCATGCCTCCCTGCCTCCCCCCACAGGTCAAATATAACCCTGATGTGGCCCTCAATGAAATCGAGTTTGACAGCCCTGCTCTAAGGCTAAGAAATGCTGCCCTCTAGTGGCCGTCCCAATTATTGCAACCAAAATCTGGGTTCTGTTGGGACAAGCAGAGATAAGGATTCAGGATTATTTGTCCATAAACTTACCATTAACTGAGCTGATAACTGAGATGGCCGCTTGATGATGGCATAGCTCCCTGTATCTAATTGTCACCCACATTTCTGCAGTCTATTTATAACAGGTCTAGGTTTTGGGGTGAGAGACAAAAAGCAGATCTATTTGGGGCCAATTTTGCTTCCTCTAATAATCAGAAATAGGAATTGTAGAAGGAAAAATAAGGGGCAGATGAGAGTCCATCTGTTCCTTTCCTGCTGATCACTACAACTATCTCCTAAGGATGCCAAGGGCTGCCTGCTTCAGAAGAAGAGAGGGGGCGAATCGGAGCAGTCTCACTTTCGTCACCTGTTTCAATGTCCCAAACGTAGACAGAATCATTTTCACACCCCACAACCAGCAGATTCTCCACGGGGTGCCATCGTAATGCCGTCACGGGAAAAAGGTGTTTCCTGGCACGCATAAGGCAGGTGTGATCTTGCACGTGCAAAAGTATGACGGAGTGGTCGCTACACATGCAGCATACGAGGCGGTGACCTTTCCGCTGCAAAGACAAGGCAAGGAAGACTTCCTTGGTCGGGCCCAAGAGGGAGGTTGGGAAGAGCTACACGTGTTGGACGGCCTTGGGGCACTCGCACTCAGGGCAGGAGACCCTCTTGCCAGAGGTGGTATTCTACCAGTTCGCACCGGTTTGGGTGAACTAGTGGCAAAAAAAGCTGCCGTTTGGGTGAACTGGTAGCAAAAAAATGGCTACTGGTTCAGCCGAGCTGATAACTAAAAAACCTTCAACAATCAGCTGAGAGGATCAAAGAGTCCTCTCAGCTAACTGGCATGCGCATGCACAGTAGGTGTGTGCGGTAGGTGCATGCACATGAGCAGAAGGGGGGCACGCGTGGAGGAGGGAGCGCGTGTGCACGTGCACTCAGCGAACCAGTGGTAACAATGATAGGAACCCACCATTGCCTCACCCGACCCAAAACTCCTGAAGTGGAGCAGAAGCCTGGCCCACTTGGTTGAGCTCCCAGGGAACTACCTTGGGTGCCGTGACTCACCCTGCAGCTGTCCGGTGAGAGGAGCAGGTGGACAATGGGCCCTGCATCCAATGTGAAGCGGTGCAGTGCCTCCCCGGTGAAGAGGTCCCACCAGATGATGCAGGAGTCCTGGTTCCCGGAGAGCAGCCAACAGGGCGTCGGCCGGCCAGGCAGCACCAGCAGGGCTGTTACGCCGCTTCCGCCAGTGCCACTCAGCACGCGAGGTGCAGTGGTGTCTGCGAGAGAGAGTCAGGTGGGTTGCAGCCAGTATCGCCAGGAGCCCCCCACCTTTCTGCAGCCCAGGAGCCACGTTCATAAAATGGCTTCGCTTTGGCGACGGGCATCCACTTGCTCTGGGCTTGAGGGCCAAGAGCTCAAGCTCAGTTGGACCCCCAGGGAACTTAAAGTTGCAAGTGCAGAGAACGAGGATGCACTGGAGAAAGAGCTCCTGGCCAAGAAAAATCAGTGGCCGTATCCCTGAAGTACCTGGGACTTGAGGAAGGTTTTATTCAGGTGAGGGGGAGAACCCTAATGCCTCCCCGCCTTGTTGGAAAGTAAAGAAGGATGCTGCAAAGCTGCTCACCTTTCTGCACGGAACCCTCTCCCAACAGTCTGGCCTTTGCAGCATGCAAAGCTGGTACTGTGATAATACTGCCGTCTTTACATCCGCAGACCAACTTCTGCAGGCTGGGAATGTATGTAGAAACTGTGATGGGAGATCCCCAGGGGTGATCAGGGATACCTTCAGCTATCGGACGGTGGATGTTAAAGTTATCCTGCAGAGTCCTGGATGCTGCTACTGGGATCACTGCAGAGAAAAAAACAATGGCACCTTCCTTTTCATATCCTTGAGGAGAGGGTCCTTCTAGTTTAGTGTTCTGGGCCTGGCAAAAGACTTTGGATGAAGAATAAGCAGAACATGAATGCAAGCACCCCTCTGAATGGCCTTCTCCAGCCATTGGCATTATGTACTGTCTCCCTTACCAATGCCTATATTATTTAGCAGCGATGTATCTCCAAATCCATATCACCCTCTGAGTACAATAGAATAGATAAGCAAAGTAGTAAGTCCTGGAGTTTATGCTAGGAAGTCCCATTTTCACCCTTTGCAGTGCAAGCTCTAAAATAAAAAATATCTTAACCTTTTGGAGAGCCATCTAGAGTTGAAACAGGAACATCAGGAACATGCCATAAAGTAATCCTCCCAGAAGTTTGTCCACAATAAAGAATCTTATAAAAGGGTTCCTTCCTTTCGTTCATGAAGCCCATGATGTAAGAAAAACTCTATTGAAAATAAAATCCCCAAAGAGGAGCTGTGTTAGCTGACAAATAATCGACTTCTTCAGCATTTTTTAGGGGCACCCACAATTCCCAATTCACAGTTTGCAGATTACTTTTGCTTATTCCAACTTCAGTTTTCTGTGTGTTTTCCTGCATATTAGTACAGCGGTCTAAGAAATGCACACATTCATGATAATGATGGTTCACCTTCCCTTACACACTTGTGTTCCTCTAGCAGTTTGAATAGCCTGAGGCTGAGAGTGGCCTCCAGTCACTCATAAGTTGATTTTCAGCTTAGAGCACACAAATTTAGAGATGCAAGAAGCAGAAAGAAAGCAAGGGGCCATTTTAAAATCCTTTAATTTCCTATAATGGAATCCATGGAGATCCCAATGGCAAATTGAAAATCCTTCGAGGAAATGCCCTCAGTCCCTAGCTTTATGGGCTTTGGTTGGTAATGGTGCTTGCATTTATGGAAACCCAGTGAAGTCTCTAGAAACCCAGCCAACTTACTTTGTTACCTTGTACCTCAGTAGAAGAGAGTAAAACAGGACGAACTCTTTCCTTCAGCATCCTTCCTTTGGATGGCTGGATGCTCCGTGAAAGGCCACTAAAGACATGGGAAGAGGGAAGATCAGTCGTCTGACAATGCATAGAATGGAAGCTCCTCCATTAGCAAACACGTTCCTTCTGGGAATTGCCCCAAAGAGCATGCCCTCTCAGCCAACACGAGCAGCAGCTGCCTGGCCGAAAGCTCCTTGGGCCAAAGGGAGGGTCCCCCAGTCAGGATTTTAGAAATGTGGAGAGTTTTGCCATCAAAAGGCTTCACAGGCTCAGATGGTGTTTCTGCCAACTCCCTTGCACTTGGTGTGTCTCACCTGTTCACCAGTTGATAGATATAGCCGTGCCCATCTTCTGTCCAAATGATCAACCTGTGGGCAGCAAGGATTTCCCCTCCTGCCAAGGTCTGGCTGCCTGAGCTAAACTCAGTCCATAGCAAGCAAAAGTCACAGTAATCATACACCTGAAGCCAGACACAAAAAGGGGGAAGGGGGCCCCCTGTTGCTTTAAAGAGGGAAATTAAAGATATCTATCCCCTCTGGCCTCTAACCCTCCACTTCCCTCCCATCAGAAGAAGCAGTTCCAGAGCATGGGAGCAATGTGAATTTGGAAGCAGAACACATGTCCTCACGTGAAAAATCTGAGTGTGATGAAGGCCTTCTGGAAGATTTCTGAGGGCGGGGGCATCTTTTTGTCCAGCAAGTGCACTGGAGAAAAGCATTGGCACAACCAGGAACACTGTGGCCAGACAATTCATCAGTTCAGGGCATAACAGTTCATTTATTAAACTCATTCAATCACTACAGTTATCAGAATCATGGAAAAAAACACCTAGAATAACAAAAGGCCTTTTGCAAAGGCAAGAAAATTCTTTGGATCTATTGCTGTAAAGGAATGAAACATGAATGTTAACATTCTGGTATAGCTTTAATTTAGTTTAAATGGATGTGTGTTAAAATCAATAACATTAGTTTGGTCTGATTTGATCTGATATTAAACACTAATCTATTCATAATAATTTTGTATGACTTAATTTGTATATTATTTTTTTCAGTTTTCATTCAGCCTCTGCATTTTGATAAGCGCTTAAAGTCATTTGTGAAGGAAATGCCAAATATTACATGCGTTGCTTAACTAATACCTTCCAGCAGGTGGAGAATACAACTAAGAGTAGCCTCTCCGTATAAGTGCAAAATCGGATTGCATTGCAGTGTGTGCAGCCCAGAGGCTGGCATTCTCTCTCGAAAATGTTTTGCTTCTCCTGCATATTGAAAGAAAAAGAAAAGGTCATTTGGGGGGAGGAATAGAAAAAAGAAAAATGACATGGTCAGTCATCACTGCAGTTGGGCTATAAAGTAAAAGTCGACTCAGGGAGTCAGTTGGTTTGATTAAGAGGGAAGAATTTGCCTCTCCCAAATATGGTATTTGGTTTCCTAAGCCCATCGACCAGATTTAATGGAAAGAACAGAGGGATGGCTATATTTTGAATTCCTTTTCCAATCTATTCCCTTTCAATTCTCTTGTATTTTAGCATGCTCTCAAGCTATGATGGCAAAGGGAGCATAAGGTCCCCTTGTCAGTTCTCTTATAAGATTTCAACATCTAAACAATGCTGTCTTGTTTGGGGCAGTTTGGGATTTTAGGAGATCTCCAGGACATTCTCTACCCTCTCACAGGTTAGGCAAAATAAAACCCAAGACGGGACCAAGCATGCAAAAGAAACAGCAAAAGCCAGGGAGACTCCACTGACTTTTCTCAATACGACTGACTGATGACAGATTTTATACTGGCGTATCTATGGAGCACAGAAACTACTTTAACTGATATTTCCCTTAAATTTCTGTTTTTTTCTGAGAAAAGGGGGTGTTCGTGCATCCTGACATTTCCTAGAATAACCCCTGTGCCCCTTTGTACTCCTTCAGAATATACTAGTTGTCAGGTCTTACGCCAAAAGCCATACGATATCTGATTTAGGACAATTAGAAAGTTGTGCATTTTTCTAGTTTGGAAATATATATGTTTCAATATTTGGATTCTTTTAGGAAACTTATTCTAGAAGTATAATTGCAAGCAAATCTTAGGAATTCTTTGTAGGATAAATTATTTTCTAGTTATTCTGATCTGTCTGAGATAGGAATTGGACCTTTTAAAAAAACTGACTTGTTCCCCCCCCCTCCCCGTAAAGTCCATGTCATGTCCAGGAAATTAATTTCCCATCATGTTTAACATCAAATATGAATGATCATTCCTTTTTAGGTGAAAACTTGCTTTGAATTCAGCTTGGGGCCTGGATGCAGAACTTTCCAGAAGTTTCAACAACACCAGGGGCCCCTCTATGTCCACTCACAGGGATGTTGCTAACCCTCCTGCATCAACACTGCCAGACTGAAGAAAAAGAAACACCTGGCCCAGGATATGGACCTTTGCAGCTTCTCACCTGTATCCTGCTGATCGAAGATGACAAATCCCAGGCTTTAAGGTCTCCTGCTGCAGTTACGGCTAGTAAAGAATCCTCTGGAAAAGCGAAACAAGATGGCTGTGGGAGAGTCACAAGCAGGGGGCACAAGGAGTGGCAGGCAGGAAAAAGGCACAGCTGCTCTTGCCTGCCCAAGATGACATGGAAGGACAAGACCTTGCCAATGCACCTAAAGGAGCACCTCATGGTGCCCTGCTTCGTTGTCTGTGGGTAGATGCACCCATTTAGGGTCCTTGCAGCTCCTGTTCAGAGCCTTCAGAATTGAGGCTTGCTCTGCCCTTGCTCACTATCCCAGGGTTCTGAGAACGGGCAGAACAGTCCTTGTATCAGAAATCCTGATGTGTCCCAGGGCCTATGAAGTGTGGCCAGAGAAAAGGGGTCCCACAGAATCCAGCCTTCCTCCCCAGTAGGAGGGAGGCTCTTCTGGGAGTAAACAATCAGCCCTCTTGATGACAATGTACAGTACTGTATTCTGCAGCTCTGACCAATTTCCAAAGAGGCATGTGTCCACCCACTCACCAAAGAAATTATAAGTAACCCCATATAATTTTACAGCAATCCTCCTATGTATTATGGTATCTATGGATAAGCATGGATGATAACTTCTCATAGAAGCAACCAACGTGCGTGCTTTTGACAGAAATATACCTTGAATCCTCAGAGAACGTACTAAACACATGCAGCTGATCCAGTCTGAAGAGGAAGAAGAGTTTAATGTGTGAAGCACAACCAGGGTTATCGCATCAATAATGAGGATGTCGTTATACTGCCCACAACACACCAGCCAGCCCTCTCCTGCCATGCGAAACGAGCTGTGATAATACTGTACAAAGGCAAAAAGTCAAGACAGATTAGCTGAGAAGCACATCTATTTCCCAAGACTGACTCCTACCAGACCTTAGCTGGGAACATCCCTTACCAAACACATGCAGACCCCAGAGATGTGGGGATCAGGCCAAGTGTATTTTGCCCTCTAGTGGCTGACCAAAATGATGCATCTGAACAGCTCACAGTAGCATCCTAGACCTGATTCCGGACTGTTTCAAGCTATAAAGGGAGTCCTGTGGACTCTTTTCCATTCCCATTTCAATCTCTTCTATGAGCTGTTCCAAAGATGCATGAAGGAGATACTTCTTCCTGCAGCTGCTTGTCTTTCTGCAGACAAATGCTAGTGTACCAAGGAAATGTACCACCCCTAGTCCACAACACAGAGAGATCATGCATGAGTGGAAGAGACTCCTCTTTGCCTCTCACCCACGATGCAAGCAAATCACGACTGTGTTCCATTTATAAATGTTTCCTGAGCATATGAATTCTAATTCTAAATTTGATACACTTCAACAGGCACTGCAGTACAGAAGCAAGTTAGTGCAATAAAACCAGGCCATTGCATTTTGTTTGGAGCTCTTTCCAGGTTCTGTCTGAAACCAGTGGCTTCTCTACCAGTTCCAAGCCCACAGCCACCTTGCAGGTAGACTCACTAGCCCACTGCTAGAGAGACCACAGCAGGAACTGGAGATGTGTGCAGCTGCATTTCCATGGTAGCAGGAGCTACATGCTTTGTTGGTGGCCCGGTCTTGTCCAGTCGGTTCCTTCCTTCCAAAGCCAAAGAAGGGAAGGCAGAAAGTGCAGCAGATTCAGCTCAGCACAGTGCTAGACAGAAGGCTAATGGATGTAACGCCACCCAAAAAAAGAAACAGCATACCAGATTCAGTCTAAGCATTCCTGAACCCCTAGTGCTTACCAGAAGTCTGGGACTTCTAAGCATTTGGTGAGATCTTCATTCAGTTGTATCTTTACTCAATTAAATATATATATATGCATATTTTGTGGAGATTCATTGGTTATCCAAATATGGGAGGGAACAACCTAGCTCCCTTTTGCCTTTCAGCTCATATCTAGAGACTATCCAGGCAGAACGACAA
>JAOYMU010000059.1:51378-74965 GCA_025802295.1 Psammodynastes pulverulentus
TGACATCTAGAGCTTTTCTTTCAAATTATCTCTGCGACTACATATTGCATAACAGTATTTTGCATCGTACCACTTAGATGGTTGCTATAGGAAATTTTCTTGTGTTGCACTTTTTTTAACAATGCTAAAACTGAATAGGTGGATGCAAAGACAAAGGCATAATTGGATCTGGGTACTCTCTGAATATGTGTAAAGTTCTCCTTACTTCTGAGTGATACAATTAAAAAAAAAAAGTAGAAAGTGCAAAACTGCCTATGTGTGGTCAAAAGAATTACTAGCAAGCAGTTTCTATATAGACTACATTTAACTGACCGACCGCAAATGGCTTTGAGCAAAACGTTCTGCATACTTGAGGACTGCTGACTTTAATGTTTTTTTTTACCAAGGAATCCTATCTAAGAACACAACTGTAAAGGTTCTGTTGAGGATTTCTAATTTGATACATCACTTATTTTTAAAAAATATTTTTCTAACCCCAAAACTGACTTGTTTGCTGAAATGTGGATGAAAACAACTTACTTCCTCTCTTGATCAGTTTTCCTTCTGTAAATAGGAAATGCAGTTTCTCCAACTATCATAAATTACTTTTAAAATAATTCTATGTATCAAAATGTCAGATGAGCAAGTGTTCAGTATTTCTGAGATGTATAACATTAGGAATTTAGTTTGGAAGTCATAGTAACAGTGTTTTTTGCTTTTTAGATGCTGCAAGGAACAATGGAAAATAGAACCAGGATTTTGCAGACCTGTGGGCTTCGTCCTGAAGCTGTTCCTGCCTTTTGACTTGCCAACTTTGGTTAACACATACCAGTGTATATTGTCCTGGCTTTTTAAGGGAGCCCTGTCTCATCTTACGCTGGAAGCACACAAATGGTTGCGTCAAGAAGGAACTGCTGTCTTTGTGGGGAAGGATAACTGAGCTTGCCTTCCATGGTTTCTGCTCTCCTCCAGAACCAAAACCTTTTTTACACATACAGGATTTACAAAGGAATGTTTACAAAGAAGTTGGAAAACAATACAAAGAACAAACAAGAGGGCTGTCAAAGCAAAAAGGAACTAAATATTTCCCAAATTGGACAAGTAAAGCTATTCTCAATTAGTTTAAAAAGCACAGTAAAAAAAATAGCTAAGCATACTTCTGTTCGAAATTGGTCAGCTAAAGAGGACAGAAATAACCACGGATTTTCTCTGTCTCCAACTTTAAGCTATCGGGCAGCTATTGCTAACGGATTGCAACAGAAAGTTTTCTTAAATAAGAATGAATATCCTTTTCAAGACGCATCTTCTAATGAGAGCTCATTCACAGAATTTTTAAGTGAAGCCAAAGACCAAAACAGGAGCAAAGAATATTCATTGCACACAATGCCCATGAGACGTAACAGGAAGAGTGTGAGTAGCCTTGCCCCTTCAGATGGCAGTTCCGAAGGGGACCGCACACTGCACAACCTCAAGCTCGGTGCTTTACGAAAGTTGAGGAAATGGAAGAAGAGCCAGGAGTACGTCTCCTCAGACTCCGAGCTCAGCATGTGGAAAAAAACTTGGGGCCTGAGGAGCAAGTCTTTGGACAGAACTCCCCGGCCGCCAAAGTCCAACACCTTGGAAGCAAGCTTCAGTTCCACTGGTTGCATCAGTCAGACCCACGATGTGATGGAAATGATATTCAAAGAGCTTCAGGGGATCAGTCAAATAGAAACGGAGCTCTCTGAATTGCGGGGACATGTCAATGCTCTCAGAGAGTCCATTGATGAGATCTCCAGCAATGTGGAAGTCGTGCAGAATGAAATTGAACAGTTGAGGACTGGATTTGTACAATCACGAAGGGAGACACGTGATATATATGATTATATCAAGCAACTTGGACATGCAGGAAGCAAAACCAGTCTTAGATTTTTAAACGTGCCAGAGGAGAAGTTTGAGAATGTTGAACATGTAGTGCACAGGATATTAATAGAGAAAATGGGATTCTCAGAGGCTCAAAATTCTGTCAAAATAGAATTTGCACAGCGACTGGGACACCAGAGAGACTGTCCTAATGCCAAGCCACGAGCCATCCTTGTTTATTTTGAAACATCCCAGCACAGAGACTTGATTCTGAAAAAGTCTTACAAGCTTAAGGGGACTGGGATTGGGGTCTCAGCTGAAATTCTCCCTCGAGATTCAAAAGAGCGGAAGCAGAGAAACCTCCCTTCGTCTCAGACGTATGAGAGCATGGATCTGAAATGCCTAGCTGCTGATCTCAGAGCCAGAGAGCAGGACTGGGAGTTGCTTGATAACCATGGCAAAGAACTGGAATCTGATATAAGTCGGAACAGGTATGCAAAAATATCCAAATCTGCACCACAAATGAAAAGAAGTTCTGCAAAAGACAAGGGAGATGTCCTTAAAAGGGCTCCAGGCAGCAACGCTTTCCCAAGTCAAGGCAGCCCACCGAAGGAGATCAAAGCCAGCAGCTCTTCCAACATGACCTCTCTGTGGCCATCACAGGATGATTTGGCAGCACTAAAGCTCAGTCATTCAGAGTCTGATTTTTCTAAACTCTGCCAATCTTTTTCTGAAGATTTTTCAGAGAACCAACACTTTATCAAAACGAATGGGAGCTCGCTTTTATCTTTTTCTGACCGGGAACTCTGGCAGAGAACACAGGGTGACCCCGCTGAGTGGAGTGGTGATCTGCAGGAGCAGGGGTTTAATCCAGAAGGGCCCCCTCGTAGACTTGGGAGTGAAATGGAGAATACAGAAACCATTGACAGTGGGGTCAGCAATGGGATGGCGTGTGCCTCAGGAGACCGGAGCCACTATAGTAACTCTCAGATTTCTTTAGAGGACGCGCTTTCACCATGGAAAGACTGGAATCAGCTAGACCAGAATAGAGACATGGGAGTAGATGCCTCAAGCTACAAACATTTGGGTTATAACATAAATGATTTTTCCCACCAACAGGTAGACCTCAGCCACTTCTCAGATGCCCCGTATGAGACAGAAAATTATGATTATGCCCTAGACAGTCGCTGCCTCTCTGTGGGAGGCTCCACTACTGAAATGCAATGGTCCGACCAGCTCACTGAGCAGCAGGAGGCTAGAGCCAATGCCCTCTTTCCCACCCAAACCAGGAAGCCTGTGATGTATCGAAGCCAAAGTGAATTGCCCAGCACGGATGCTGAGGAAGGGCCTCCCAACTCTTGGCACAGCCGGCTGAGCATTGACCTTTCAGACAAAACCTTCCTCTTTCCCAAATTCGGAAACACCCTGCAACGGGCAAGGTCAGCTTTGGAAGTGGTATGGAATAAGAGCACGCAGAGTTTAAGTGTCTGTGAGGACAGCGGGTCGTCTTTTATGGGGAGATTTCGGACACTGTCTCAATCCACTGCTAATGAATCAAGCACCACCTTGGACTCTGACATTTACACAGAGGCATCCTATTACCGAGCTGAAGATGGGGGAGATCCCAGCAAATGCACGGGCGAGCTTGAAACAGATTATGTGGAAGTCATGGAGCAAGTCCTTGCTAAACTGGAGAGCAGAACGAGCGCAACTGAGTTGGAAAAACAGATGCAGGAAGGGGAAGTGGAGGCAGCAGCTGTTTCACGAGAAGGCTCTCCTGGTGGCAGTTTGGAGAACCAGGTGGCCAATCAGCATATGTGGGAAGTTGTTGGGCAAGACACGGTGGTTGGAGATGAACTAAATGCATGTGAAGATGAAAATAAGAATATTCCAGTAGTCCCTGTTAAAGCGCCCATTAAAAAAAAAGGCACCCCATCTTTTAAAGAAGCTGCTCTGAGGGCATACAAGAAGCAGATGAGCGAGCTGCAGGAAAAGGTTCTTGCTGGAGGTAGGGTGGATTTATATTTTGGTTACAAACACCAATAAATCAAAAAAAGAAAAGAAAGAAATATTGAATTATAAGAGTCCTTTTTTTCAGTTGGAATTCAGTTTGCCAGAGAACCAGTTTATCTCTAATAGAAACTCTGCTGAATTCTGCTGTAGAATCCGTGACTAACATTGTTAGAAGCTGTGTCTCATGATCTGAGTTACTGTCAGAGATTTGGCGTGTTTTGTCCCACTGAACTAATTAGAATGAATCAGTTTAAATACAATACAATTATTATGGCTTTAGGGCAGTGCAGATCTAACTCTTAGTTTGTGATCAACTCCATGATGGATAAATTCATCATGTTTCCTTGAGGCTACAGAGTATGTTTTTTGTTTTGAGGGTGAAGTAATGTGATTCTGACTTAGTATGATATGGCAGGCAATAAATCATGGTTTAGAAATCTTGATGATGTGTATTATTATGTATCGAGGTAGCTAGCATCTTATTTTTAAAATTACATTTCATGGATGCAAATCTCTGTTAAGTCCCCCAGTGCCACCTGTGACAGACCACCTGGAAAATTCTATGGGAAGTGGTTGATTCCCTGGAGTATCTGGGGTGAGGCCTCTTATTTTCCCAAACCTGCTTTGATTCTGATCTCTACCTTTAATGTGAATATAGGGTCACATCCTAAAATATTAATAGTTTTGGGCTAGATTGTCAACCTGCCTAAATAATGCTGCCTGATGGTTTCAAAAGGGTTTAGTACAATTGGCCATGAAATGTTTGCATGGTGCTGTTTAAAGTATTTCAGACTGGAGTGGTGGTCAGGGTTGTGGACAGGGACTAGAGAAGAAACCATGATTAGAGGCCACTTTCAGTTGGAGGTTTATACATTGCCAGGGTCAGGCCCACCTTGCTCCTGTGACTGACAGCCACCTCCGTTTCCCTGGCTGAATCTGTATGAAGGATGGGTGAAGCAGTGGTGGGATTCAATTTTTTTTCCTACCGGTTCTGTGGGCGTGGCTTGGTGGGCGTGGCAGGGGAAGGATACTGCAAAATCTTCATTCCCTCCCTACTCCTGGGGGAAGTTTATCACCGGTTCTCCAAACTACTCAAAATTTCCACTACCGGTTCTCCAGAACTGGTCAGAACCTGCTAAACACCACCTCTGGGGTGAAGGGTGCTGAAGGGTGGATGCCCAAAGATAAGCTGAATGGGGGGGCTTTGGATATTCATGTCTGAAGTATGAGCAGCTAAGGCCACCGTGGAGGCAAAGTACTCCCTTTGGCCAGTTAGGAAGTGCTATGTTAGCTATTCCTCCTTGTGGCGTCAGATAGCAAATTACCCAAGGAATCCAAACACCTATTTTCTGACCATTTTGATTTGGAGAATTCAGGGCTGATAACTGCACTGTAAACTGAACAACCAGGAGCCACAGAAATGACCTTGGAGAATCTAGGCAGAAACAGTTACAGAAGCAAAAGCATCCATTAAGCTTGGGAAACAGAGAAATCAGCTCAGATTAATTCACTGGGGTATAAGAGGGAGGGACAGCCCAGCTCTCGAAGTCTGCTCGGATCTAGCCTATATCAATGAAGTATCGCTCCAGTCAATCCTCTGCTCCCCACCTCCACTCTTTGCTGGCTTTAAAGATGCTGCCTCTGTGTAGCAGCTGCTTCCTCCATGCCAAGGGTCTCGCCCTCTGGATCTTTCAAAGTTTTGCTGATAACACAATTCAAGAAAGACTGTGCAAGAGAACGGCTGCCTCCCTAGCCATGTGCACTGGATGGGGCTATGGAGGAGCTTACCTACTCAGTCCCAGCTCCTCACAAAACAAGAGGTCTGCTTTCATGCCACATCCCCAAAAGCACCTTCCCAAGGCCCGTGTGTTTTAGCACAGTATGCCCATGTGTAATCATGATTTCTGACTGGAAGTTCTGGCCCAGCACATTTCACGGTGGATCTGAAGCTTTTAGATAAATGCAGCAGCTCCCTTCCCATCTCGTGTCCAATTATTTCCTTGTGCCCAGTTTAGTGAGATTTGCTCACTCTGTCTAATAGCCCCATCTGCTTCCTCTAGAAACTGACTGTGCTCTGGAGCATAGTTTTTTGTGGATTGATTTATTTGTTTTTTTATCCTGGCTTTATAAGTTACTTTATAAGTAACTCAAGGCAGCGACCATACATAATGCCCCTTGTTCCTCCTATTTTCCCCTCAGCAACAACAAGGTTGGGCTGAGAGAGGGGGACTTACCCAGCCGGCTTTCATGCCTAAGGGGGAACCCTCTCCTAAGCAGACTAAACTGGTTCCAGTTCCAGTAGAGAAGAAGTTTCCTATGGGTGACCTAAAGCAGGAAGAGACTCCACTGTAACTTAGGTTAAGGCTAGGTTCAGCCTGGGTGAGGCTGACTGTGAGGGGAGCTCAGTGGCAAAAGGGCATCATAGGGTGCATCCTTCAGGATGGAACTTTTAGATCCCACAAGGTAAAGTATGTGGACTTGTGTGTGTTCAGAGTCAGACTGCATGCCTAGATCCTAAACCTGGGATATAGTGTGCCATTGAACAAGTACTGTCTGTCATACTTCCAGGCTTCTGACCCCATTTGGAGGAAATTCCTCTGATCTGAACAAACCTGGGATGGAATAAACTGAAGGGTAGTTCATTCTGGGAATAAATGAATTTGCAACGCTTGGTTGAAAAACTCTTCCTGTGTTAGTTGCAAGATACTAGAGATCTTCTGGAAGGGGGTGCTCTCCACTTAGCCCCTTGTGGAAAGGCTAAATGCCAAAGCTCTTTTGCAAGGGTCGGCTGCCACGAGACCTTTTATGTCCCTTGTGTACAAGCAACGAGGAGTGGTTTTCTCTGTCTTGAAGCTCTCTCCAAGTGGCCCTGCCTGGTATGCACCTTAGAATATTCGCTTTGAATGAAATTTGCTGTTTTTAAATTCTGGCTTTGGATTTTCTCCATTGCCATGTGTTATCAAATTGACAAATTTCTTATGAGGCCACTTCTGCCCTCCTCAGGATGGCCTGAGGAGGTAACTGGAGATGGATAGGTAAGAGTGGAAAGTCTTTTTGAAATTGTGGCCACACAATGACAGTAGAATTGATTTGTCTAGAGGCAAAGCCAGAGCATTATGCAGAGGACAGAAAGTTCTGCCCTGTGCCCAGGAGCCAAAGAACTGAAACATTACAAGTGGTAGAAACCTGCAATGTGGGCAGAGAGAAAGAGATGTAGTAATAGTAATATAGTACGTATTTATTTATTCTTAGGCCTAGTTGCAACAAGGAATGGGGTGAGATAGAGCATGATTCCACAGAAAAATAATACAGTGCAGTGTTTAGCTGGGAGAATCCAACAAAGAATTGACAGGCAAGCAGCAGGCAGAGGTGCAACTGCCATCTGGATCTGCCTTCACTGGCCACGGTTGTTGGTTCTTAGGCAAAAAGTAGGTAAAATCTAGTGAGTTTGGAAATTCTGAAGGATTTTCTGCCACCATGGATTTATTTGGTTTGTTGTTTTTCCTGATGGCCTATTTCCAATCCCTGTCCCAGCAGTCCTTTGTAAGGGTTGGGCCATCTCTGCCATGGGCAGCAGGGGTCTTCTTGGCACACGGCTTTTGCTCTGGGGAGCCAGTGGAGGAGAAGTCAACAAAGACTTTTCTGTGAAAAAAAAACGATTGGAGAATGATCTAGGATGGTCTCTGATAGGGTGCCTAGAAACTGAGATGAGGACCCAACAATGTGACCTCGCCCTCTGTGACAAATAGTGCTAACTAATCCTCAGCGTTTAAAACTCTACATGAAACCTGACATAGTTCAGTGTGCAAGATCTGGAGTTTCTTACCTGGCTTATTTCTTTCTGCTGTGGTTGGGAGCAGGACCAAGCCTGACAGATGTTGCCTTAGAACCGGGAGTTTTGTGGACAGGCCAAGAAATTCCCAGTCTTGGGGGAACAAATGGTGGGAACTTGTAGCCCTTTGCCTCAGTGCACAGTGTAATCTGCCAAGGCTCCTTTTCCTGTCCCCCAACTTGTGACCCACTGATTGGAATTTCTCCTCTCTTCTGTCAACCAGCTACGGTTTTGCTTTGGCCTTCTCTGGATCAGGCCACTGCTATTCATTTGCTACACACCATAATCCTCTCAATTGGGCACAGAACATTAGATGCTTTTGCCTGCTGCTAGTAAGATAATATCCTCCAGGCAAATTCTGCATTGGAGTAATGACTTTAGAATAATTTACTGCCACCATCCCAGGGCTGTGGCAACAGCTGTCCGACTAGACAAATCCAGGGAGTCGACGAGGGGTTCTTTCTTTCTCCCTGCTTGGGTTCCTGAGGTCACAGGAATTTTCTGGACAAGATTCAATATCACTCTGGGCCACTGCAATGCTTGCTGCATCTTCTGACTAAGAAGGTCCTTTATTTACAAGGTGCGTGAGACAAGGGCTGCGTGGAGACGAAGGCTGCGAGGACAAACAGGCTTGGAAGAGAGCAGCTAATTTCAGCCCCATAACCCGGGCACCTTCACCCTGTCACTAGTTCTAAGCTACTAGCTCTTTTCAAAGAAGTCTTCCTGGTTGGTGCAGTGTGTCTTTTTGGGACACATCCTTGGTTAAAATGCATAATTTATAGCTCACTAGATGTCTGCATACAGGAAGCTTTAATTCCTATGGCCGCAAAAGTTTTGAAAAATGCAGCATCATTCATAACAAGATATTTGCTGAAGGATCCATTGCATTCAGAGGAAAAATTATTACATTCTGCCTCATTTCACTCTGGCTTCCTCTGTTTAATTGAGCAATCAAAATTGAGTAGATTTGTTTTTGCAGCCAAGAAAAAGACACAATACTTGTTTCTGATTTACAAGAAAAGGAAGGCTCCTGTAATAATTACTGTCCTTCATTAGACTGTATAGTCTCAAGGCAGAGTCAGGCCAAAGCCTTGCTGCTTTTACTGTTAGTCACAGAAATCATCTATTTTTTATTTTTATGTTTCCCTTCCAGGTCTGTAATTCCTTCTTGGCATGCCGGGGAGAGGGACTCCTTTTCTTTAGGATTGAAATAAAGGACCATCCTCCCCTCTGTGCTCCCTTCCACAGGGATGGCTCTCCGTTCACCCTCTGAACACCGTTGAGTGCACTGGGGCACTCATACAGAGCCAGGACTGCAGGGAGGATGTCAGGGGTATCTGAGAAGGAAACCATAACTTGAATGTGAGGTGGGCAAGGGTTTCCCAGCATGCCTCCTTCAGCCTGTGGGTCAACGAGGTTGCTTTCCCTCAGGTTTTGCAGTCCAGGAGGGGCTTTTACTGCCTTAATCCACAGCTTCTTGCTATGATTAGTTGGCCCATGATGCTGCATTGAGGACCTTTCTGGGCCGTGAGCCAGTTTGCCAGGCTGGCATCTAAGTAAGCAGAAGAGCTCCTACTTCTGAGCAAGGCTTTGTGGGATCCCTTCATAAAGATGAAGACCCTCTTGGAGAGTTGCTTCATGGCCTGAGGGTTCTTGTCACACCTGAAAGTCCTAATGCACACCCAACATTTTCTCCTCAGGCTTCCTAAAGACGGAACCAGTATGAAAAAGAGCTAACTCTTTAGATGCCAGCTGTAACTTTCTCTACCAGGCAGAAGGAAGGGGGAAGGGAGGTCCCAACCTGATTAGGCATCTGAGTATAAAGCTTAGGAGCCTCCTGGCCAGGCTCTAGGTAGGATTGCAATATTCACTATGCACATTTCTTGGAGACGTGTCTAATTTTTATTTCCCTCTTCCCAATTCTTTTTCAGATAGCAGTTCTGTGGATGAAAAGGTTCCAAACTTGCATCTTTCCTTAAAGGGTGCTGTCTTTTGTGGGCGTGTGGTTGTGGCTCAGTCGACCTGTTTGGTCTTTTAATTTGAGTTGTGAGATGCGCATGCCCTCCCTCCCAAGCTTTCCATGCTTCTGTCTTCCTCTTTCTCCATTGATGTGTCCAGATGCCTCCCATTGACATGCAGACCGAGTCCTCACTGTTGTGGTTTTCTGACTCATAAATTGTGCCAGCTTAGGAATCTGCTGTTGCCAAACCCAGGTTTCCTGTTTTGTACCCTGGGACCAGCACGCCCACTGACCAACTGCTGTTTGTACTACAGGGTTTAAAGGGAAACCGCCTGCAGGGGTGGGGTGCACAAGGCAGATTTCCCCCTCAAGGCTGAATGTTGCTCTGTTGTCTTTTCAAACAAGATGGATCTTAGCTTTGGCGTGGTGGAGCTGGCCCTGCTTCGCATTCGTGTTTCTGTCTTCAATGTTGTTCTGTATATGGCCCTTCTCTGCTTGCTACCTGCCAGCACTTGCTGAGAAGCTGAGCTGTCCCTTCTTTTCTTTCAAGGCTCTTACTGTCAGTGGATGTTCTTTGGAGGCTTCCAAACTTGCCATCCAAGCTTTTGTTGGGTAAGTATCTGCACCTCCCTGCCTGAAAAAACTGCCCTTGAAGATGTTAATGTTCCTTGGAGGAAATATCAATAGCAGCTGTAAACTTAAAGTCCAGCATCCTTCAGTCTATGACTATGATATCATGCTCTGAACAGAGATCCTAAAACAGCGTTTAGTGTGGCTGAATAGGCCAATCTGAGAGTGACAATCCCTTCCACACTGAGGACAGATACAGTCTGTCCCCTTCAGATTAGTAGCAGCTGTAGCCTACATGCATCTCAACAAGGTGGGGGGAGAAGGGAAGTAGGAGGCTCAGATGACTTAGGAGAGACTTGATTAAAGTTGAGGATATTTGAGAAGAAGCTCAGGACAAACCCAAACTGGAGGCATGGAGAGATGAAGCCAGTGAATTGCCTTGTTTTGTAAGGACTACTTTGTCTCCCTAAAAGTTTATCCTACATGTAGCCACTGGAGAATTAACCATTCTTCTGAATCCTTGTTCCAGCTATGCTGTCAGTTGTCTGAAATATTGTCAGAGTTGCCACCAGTTAACTAGACTCCGTTTTCAGTTTTTCTTTGCCATGACATCTCCAACTTAAGTGCCAGAAGAGATCCATTGCCTGCTGGCCCTGCTGATGACAACAGAACCTTCTCTTACTATTCAGGCTGATCTCTGACTTAGCCCAATACGTTTCTAATCAGTTGAATTCTGCTTTTATCCACTTTGAGGTCCTCCATTGGTTTCAAAAGTTTGGAAGAGTTTTGTGATATGTACGGAGTGTGTCTGTGTGCGTCTGGTCATTTCATTACTCCTCTTTGGTATCTCTGTGCCCGTCATTTATTTTCTGATTATAGAGGTTTTTATTATTATTCCTCATGATACAACCAGCCAGTTGTTTAGATGGCATTTGGCATTATTGGCAGATGTTGATATTATTATCTCATAATCAGCCAGATGTTCAGACTGGGTTTAGCATTTTTGTCTACCTATCGAGTCCTTACGAAGGACCTGGGATAAGCAAATCTGGATGTTTGACAGTGTTACAGATGTCATCGCAGGATGGAAGCTGATCCAAGTAAAGCTGCCTTCTGTAATTGACTGATGACAGATTTGTCAATGCCTATGGTGTTCAAGTGGTGCTCCAGTTGTTTTGGGATTGCACCCAAGGTGCCTATTACTATTGGTACTACCCTTGCTTTGTTTTGCCACAGTTGTTCTCTTTCTGTTTATAGGTCTTTGTATTTTGTTATCTTCTCCAATTTTTTCTCTTCTATTCTACTGTCTCCAGGCACTGTCCTATTAAGGTAGCATCTGAGTATATAGGCAATTCTGAGTAGGGTAGTTTTTTTGCAAAGTCAGGATATTGAAGTCTGATAAGGTCAGAATTTTCATGTATCCAGGCAACCCTTTGGATATTGCTTCAAGGATCCTATTACTATTGGTACAACCTTCTTCCACAATTGCTCAACTTCAATTTGCAGATCGCAGTATTTGGTTGTTTTTTCTAGCTATTTCTCTTCAATTCATGCATCACCTGGTATTGCAATAGCAATGAACAAGGCTTTTTTCTTTTCTACAATAGTGATGTCAGGTTTGTTGTGGGACTGATGTCTGTCTGTTTGGATTTGAAAATTACACAAGATCTTGACCTATTCATTTTCAAGAACTCTGTCAACTTGGTGTTCCCAGTAAGTTTTGTCGCATTCAAACCCAAACAGAAGTTCAGACTGGATTTGGCATTTTTGTCTACCTATCAAGTCTTTACCAAGGACCTAGGATAGGCAAATCTGGATGTTTTACAGTGTTACAGATATCATTGCAGGATGTAGCTGTTCCAAATACTATTATTATTATTATTTTCCCTTACACTGTGCAGAGCAATATCTAATCTACAGCAATGTTTCTCCTTCAGCCTATAATTGGGTGCAAGAAAAAGTACCACACAGTTTTCTTGGGAAAAATCTGGAAGAGGCTGAATAGCCATTGGCAGAACCCCTTTGGAAGAAGCATAAAATCATAGCAGTGTATGAACTTTTATTGTGGTCCTATTGAGCTCAAAAAGCCAAGGTATTCGCATTCCGAAAGTTCTGGATTTTTTTAAAGGCTTCCCAAAAGGTTTCAGGGGATTGCAGGAGTTTGTGACTTTTAACACTGATGTGGTTTTCTTCCATATGAGCCATGCATCTTGGTATGTTCCATGCATCCACCCTACTTTCTCACCTTTTCAGCCCTGGGAGTGCTCTGTACGGGATAGATAGCATGCCAGATCTGCGACGGAAGAACACATTCCCTGTCATCCGAGATGTGGTGAGTTACTGGTAGCATGCTATCACACTAATGCAGTAATGCTGTGGGTAATAATGCCTAGTCCGCCGTGCTTCAGCTAAGTGCGGCTGTTCTCTGCTCACCATGGAACCCAACCAGAGAGAGGAGCTGGGCTCTGGGAAGAGGGAGCCTGCTTCTAGCAGCAGGGCCAGTGAGCCCCACCCTCAACCTCAGCTCTTTCCTGCTGATTCCTTGGGAAGGGTGGATGGCAAGAGCTGCAATCCCAGCCAGGCCAGGACTGGCAGATTACAAATGTGTCCATAGAAGAATGAAATTTGTTATTCTCACCTCTTTAATTAAAGACATACCTAGGCCTCTGGGTTTTGTGGTTGATTATGATAGGTGGCTGCAGAAGTACAGGAAGCCCTTGACTAAGGACCACATGGAGATGCAAATGTAAGATGTAAGACATTTTTCGGAGGCTATTGTGAATTTTGATCTGTCACTAAATGGATTTCAGTCAAGGCCTACCGGTAATTTATTCCATTTTTTGAAAAAAATGGATTTTAACCTTCTTGATCAATACGTCCCATTTAAAAAAATATATCATCCATCTTTTTCGGTTAGAGACTATTTTAGCCTAAAACATTATGTTCAGTAAATTTAAGTGGTGCTCACAGGAAAAAATATGAGATATCTAAGAGATTTCTTATACATTGTAGATCAGTTCAGTTACCCATTTGAATGTTTTCAAGGTGCGAAAATAAGGCAGGATTTAACTGTGGTATCTCTGCAGCCTTGATGGTATGGAAATATTAATCGTTGCATGTCATTGTCCTTACAACATCTGACTATTAATGCTTTTTCTAATTTTTTCTCATCAATGCTGGATTTTCCAGGCAATGGTAAGTGGTTTTATTGCTTCATGTATTCAGGTATGGCATTTTTCAAAGGTTCTATCCCAGGGCAGCTGTTCATTGCAAATTGGACATTTCCGCAATAGTGCTTTGATGTCAAATTGATTTTAAGATGTTAAAATCTGCCTTAAAATGATTTGTCTCAGCCCTAAAAACAGCTGAAGTCCACCCAGAAGCCTGCTGGCTGCAGGTGCATCTCAGAGATTGGCCTTCATTCTTACAGGGGTCCATGTGGAGTCTTGGCCCACTAGATCAGGGTGGGCTTCTCTCCTGCTGAATTAGCTGCAGCTAAAGCGGACACAGCAGTGATCATGGGACTCTGTAGGGATCTCTTTTAGGGGCAGCATCATTTGAAGCAGTGACGGATGAGCTGCTCATCAGAGCTGTGGATGATATTAAATGGAGGAGGGGGTCTGACCGATACTCAGGGTGACAGAATAAGATGTGTGACTTCAAAAAGAGAAATAGCCAGTCGCAATTGACAAACACTCGCTTCTTGTTGGTATCAGCCTTGCTTGCTAGAGTCATGTTGGATGAACAAACTGATGAGTTTATCGGACTGGGTTTGCCCAGAAATTGCAAGGGATTTTTTGCCTGATCCTTTCAAGGTTTTCCAAACATGGGGGGAAGGGGGGAGAGCAGACAGGGTTATGAAAATATAATTTTGCAAGGGGGGGGGACAAGAGAATTCCCCTCAACAGAGAGGGCTGCTGGTGGACTCCAAACATTTTGCTGAAGGTTAGCAAGTTTCCCATGAAGTTAATGCTGCTGGAGAAAATGGCATCTTTCCCCGTTTTCTGGGTCATCTTGTTATATTTGCTCCTTGCCATGACAGGGAACCATTTTATGATCTAGGAGGTTTTCTGACGTAAGGAGATGGTTTGTGATTAGGAGAAATATTTATTATTCATTATTAAAGTAAAAGATAAATGGTTTTCCCACACATCTTCATAGATGCTGCTTTCAATTCTGAGCAACTTGTGCCTATGTAAGACGTTCTTGAAAGATCAACTGACTTTCTCCTGGGAGACTGAAGACTCTGTAGAAAGCCAGAGCTCAAGTTGCCCGTTTCCCACTAATGGTACTTGGGAAGGATGTGAAAGCTGGCCAGGCCAGAGCTGACAATAGAGCTGCTTGGAGGCAGCCTGGGTGGCATGGTTTGCTGGCCAGCTTGCCTTTCCTCCCCTCCACAGCCTCTTACAGCCAGAGGGATTGAGAACTGCCCTGTGTAGTTCCCTGGAGGAGGAGGAAGCCTCCTGCTTGGAGGGGGGGGGGCATGCGAAAAGGCCCAGACTGCCAACCTTTTGCCATCCCTCCTCGACACAGCCATTCGCAGAAAAACTAGGGAAAATGTTCTGAGACACCTTTGGGAGGTTGTATTTTGGCTCCCATGGACAAGGGTAACCAGCCTCAGTTCTTAGCCTGTCTGTGCTTGGGCAAAAGTGGGGTCTCCTTCACCACTAGCCTTGGCAGACCATTAATCACAAAGATCCGTCAGATAAGCAGCAGTAAAGTGGTGTCAACTTGGTGCAAAATTCAAGGTGGAGAAGGAGGATTGGGAACCACAATTTCCCTTGTCAGAGAGGTGATTATTATTAATCATAATCCAAGCCCATAAATGGTTGGCTTTGGAAACATTTTATTTATTTAATTTATATGCATGCTTGAGCAGGGTGGAGTGCCTCCCGTATAAACTTATATGGCTTTTTGCAGAGTCTTTGCAAAGAGACTTGAATATAGCTGTTGGAACGAGTTAAGTCTTAAGAGATTGATACATCTTTTGATAAATTAAGTTGCCAGTGAGAAAAGATAAGGATTTGTTGGATCCTTGACTATTGGTAGAGTAAAATTCCCAGCAAATGTCAACATAATTTGAAGTGCCCCGACTGAAAATCTGAAACCTGATCAGATTTTCTGAGACAGAAAGATGCGCAGATGATCAGCAAATAAACTCTTACAATAATGTAACTTTTTCTCTCTCTTTTTATTCTTGCCCAAATATTTCCAATATGAGTTCTGTAATTCTGTGCAAGCATATATTTTCTTTATATGGGGTGCAGTCTCTCTGTTTTTCTGCTGTTCCTTTTGAATAAACTGGAGACTTTCAGTGCTCTGTGCCAGTCACACACATCATCCCACTGAGTTTCCGCACTGCCTGCCATGTCATATTTGTCTTCCTGAGGGAAAGTTTTTCCTTCATTTTCTTTCTAGTGTGCATTGATGTACACATCACCTAACCCCTCCTAGCCTCTCTTGTAGTTTTCAGTCATGTTTTGGAGTCATTTTCCCATCTTTGTCTTCTGCTATTTTGGCTCTGGTCCGTGGCCGAAAAATGGAAGGTGAAAAGCAAACAGAAATATTCATAATTAATCATGAGCAAGGGGAATTCATTATGAGTAAGCACCACAAACTAGTTAAATTGCCAATAATTTGTAAAGAAAAGCTTGTGAGATTAATTTATTAACCATATTGCTGCAATAATGAGGTAAATCAAAGAACAACATGCCAGTGATTTGTTCTTACTTCACCTCATAATTATGTGTGGAGTTAATCATGCGTGATAGAAAACTCTGCTAAGAACACAATACTAGTTTATTAAAGCTGGCAAGTTGACAGTGAGTCACTGGTCTTCTGCGGTTAATGCTGAAGAATTCAGAGGCTGGTCATCCCAGGTTTAAGATAAGGTTACAAAGATGGAAGGTGAACCTGCTATCTATTTGGCCATTGACAAGGAATTGTTTTACAATGGAGAGCTTTCAGGGTGTTGAGATTTATGAATGCTGTCAAAATGATTGTTATTCTCATAGTTTGACCTGCATTGCAATTTGAAAAGGAGAAGTGTGAACACTCCAGTTGTCAGCATCATGGGTAATATGGCTGTTCTTGAAGATGTGAAACAGAAGTAGGTGTTAGGGAGCAGCCTCTGAGAGAGCTGCCATCAGACAGAGTTAAGAGCATTCTTGGTCTTGCCTCTCCCTCTCTCATGTTTCCCAAAATTTTTCCTGCAAATCGATCCTTTCTGAACCAATAATGTGGAGAAGAAGGCCCATAAAGTGTAATTTTTATTGTTTTAAAACTGATTATTTGTTTTCGGTATTAACTTTTCTAGTTTCTCCTTCTATCAATAATAAAAGTAAAACAGATGTTACCTGATACGTTTTGTCAGGTTATCCATTTCTAATAAAACCTGAACATTTTAAATGAAATTGATTTAATATGTTTATAACTATTGTCAGAATAAAATATATTTTCAATCTTTTGTACTAAACATACTCCAGTATTCATCCTACTTTGAGCTCCAGTATTCAAATTATACATCACAGATTTTATGAAGATGTGAAGTGACTTAATGTGACTTAATATTTGTAAAAGATGCTAAAATAATGTTTAAAAGATTCAATGTCAATGATTCTCAAAAATGGTGGGGTGGTTTTCCTGCTGCTTTACAGTTTTGTTTCTGTATTAGTGATTATGTTTCATGGAGGCAGGAAGTTTGGAAATGTCTCTGATACTTTTCAACCATTACCCTGGTTGCTGAAAAGCTTCTTCAGGGGAAGAGCAGCTGAGCAGGGCACAGACCAGCCCTCCAGGGAGAGGCCATCTCAGACAAAGGCTAGAGAGGACTGGATAGCAGGCCTTTGGTTCTGATTGCTAGCTGGACCTAGGCTAAACGTCGCATCTAGGTGTGGAAACTGCCAGGCCCAAGGTGGCTAAAACAACCACTTCTTCCTGGGTTCATAGGATCGACCAAGTTTCCACTGCACTTTGGATGCAAAAATTTTTAGACTTGTCCTGGGATTTTGAGATGGTAAAGAGAAGGGCGCAAGACAGCCTTTATGAGGACCCTTGCCCAATGTTCCTGGTGGGACCTTCTGCTTGATCCAAAGCTCAGGGACCATAACAAAGTTTGGGCAGGATTTGGAGAGCAGCCATCTGCTTTTGTTCTAGGCTGCTGTTTCCTTCTTGCCCTGCCACTTTTTACTGCCTATGTTCTTTGCCTTTGACAGACGCTGGCTGCCCGAAAGCCGGGGGTCTCCCTGGCCATACTTGTCCGGACATCCCTGAATAACGAAATGGTAAGAGCCTCTTTCTGAGGCCTCCACCAGTGCTGTGCTTTGGGTGGGAGACCTGCCTTACCACATAGTGGTGAAAAGAAGCTAGCCTTGAACTGAAGAAAATCCTCTCCTCCCCAAAAGGAAGGGTAGGTAGAAAATCAACCCAACACCAGTGCTGTCCCCAGCTACCTTGCCCTGCCACTATATGGAAGCCACTTTTGGTTGAAATGATTCCTAAATTCCCCTTTCTGCTATAAAAGTGTGCTTATGCACTGGGGACAAATTCCTTGTGTATCCAATTACACTTGGCCACTAAAGAAGAAAGAATTGTAACGTGTATGTGGGGAGGGGGTTGCACGTACATGTATGTACAGCTGGCTGAAACCACATTCAAAAGAATGGGCAAGGATAGGGCAAATTAATCGGTAACAACCAATTGAAAATGGCTGTCTCTACACCCAGTGACCGTTCTCTCTCCTATGAAGGCACATCTTTCCTCTCTCACATCCCCTGATGGTTGTGTTCTTCCTACAGAAACTGCATGTTTTCAAAAAGACTCTGCAGGCGCTCATCTACCCCATGTCCTTGACCACTCCACATTACTTTGAAGTGTGGACAGCCACAGCCCCCACCTATTGCTACGAGTGTGAAGGGCTGCTCTGGGGCATTGCCCGGCAGGGAATGCGATGCAGTGAGTGTGGAGTGAAATGCCACGAGAAATGCCAAGACCTCCTCAATGCTGACTGCCTTCAGAGTGAGTCTTGGGTGCCCCCTTTTTCTTTCTAGCATGGGAGCCTGCTTCTGTGGGCATTCTGGGGTGGGAAAAGAGGCCATAGACAGCCTTTGTTAGGATTGACTGATACTGTGGGCCACTGATCCTTCTCCAGTGCCTCTACCAGCTCCAGGATTTACTCACTTTGCTGATTGTGTGGTTCATGAAACAATTGACCCACTAGCTGGGTTAGCCCAAGAGAGTCAGCAAAGGGTGGTCACCTCCTTTGTGGTTTGGTGGATTAGGCACCCTCTACCTTGAATTGCTCCCCACACCCACACCCATGTTTAGGGCCATTGCTTCCTTTAGGATCAGCTTAGATCAAGTCAAGACCCTGTAGATGTCATGGACTCCTCTGCCTCAGCAAAGGCAGGCCACAGGGCTCCCCCCAACCCATGTGTGGTCAAGCCAAAACAGGGGCTTTAAAGTACCTTGGCAGCAGCATGAAGGGATGGCATTTCCCAGGGATATTTGCTGTATTTGGTGTCCAAGGAACCAGCCCTTTAAAATCCAAGGAGGGGATGGATCAGAGGACCTGTTTCAGGAATCCTTCCTAGTGACCGAATCAATGAATTATGACATGTAATATGATTATTTTGGTATTCCCTCAGGGGCAGCAGAGAAGAGCTCAAAGCACGGGGCTGAAGATAAGACCCAGAGCATCATTACAGCCATGAAGGAGCAGATGACAATTCGGGAGAAAAACAGACCAGAGGTCTTTCATCTGATCCGGGAGGTGTTCCAGGTTTCAAAGGAAGAATTCTCAAAGCACACAAAGGCGGCCAGACAGAGTGTCCTGGATGGTACCTCCAAGTGGTCAGCAAAAATAACAATCACAGGTATGATAGTTTCCCAGTTTTTATCTCCTTTTGTGTCTTTTTTTTTTGTCCAGCAAACTACCTTGTGGCCTGTGAATGAAAACAAAACAGTGTGGCATAATGAGAAAAGGCTCTTCTGCTGGATTTCATGAGGAGGTTGAATTGGCTCAGGCTGAGCTTATCTTGTGTGTCTTGGGCTGAGCCTAGAAAAAGTCCTCTGATGGGATTGAGTAGTGGATCAGTCTGCCCAGAGTGGAGAGAGATTCCCTTCCCTTGAGGTGCTCACTTAGACTGGAAGCCCCCCCATTGGTCAGTTTAATGGATTCCTCCCCAGGCCAGGGGATGGGTCAGATGTCCTCTTTGGTCCTTTCCAGCCCATGTGTGCTGCATTCATGGTGAAATAACAATGTTCATCCCTTTCTAGCAGATAAATCCATTGGCTGCTTAGAGATTTGTTCATGCAGCCCCAGGCTCACAGAGGAGAATGGAAATACTCCAGGGGCTTTGGCATGAATCTCCCCTTGCTGACAGAGCCCTACTCTGACATCCCATAATTCAAGTTTGCTATCACCTCTGGCAGGGAAATTTCTGCTGAATCATCTTTTCTTTTCATTATGGCACTTACTGTATATGCTACCTTTCATAATATCTTATTATCTGTAATTTTACTTTATTGGAAGAAATGCTCCATTGTCTCAAACTGAATGTAAGTTATGAGGAATATGTCTCCTCTGCAGAGACCATATTAAATTAACCTTATGGTTCTTATCATTCTGCATAATCATATGAACTGATAGTTAATAGCTGGTTGATTTATTTATTTATGCAAACCAGTTTTATTGCTCAGTCGTGAAACTATGCAAATCCAGTCCTTAATTAAGCATATAAGGAACCTGCAGCAGGAATGTATCCAGAATTTTACACAAAAGCATACTGTGGAAATGGGCATGTTCTATTGTGAGGCCGTGGTAATGACAATTATAGGCAGAGGCTTGAGTAGACCGTAATGCAGGGTTGTCAAACTCGCGTCATCATGGCGTTGTCACATGACATATTGGGACTTTCCCCCCCTTCGCTAAACCAGGTGGGGGCGGGGCCAGCATGTGATGCATCCGGCCCGCAGCCTGCAAGTTTGACACCCCTGGTGTAATGAATTTTGGTTGTGGTATGGGTGAATCTGGCAGGAAGATGGGGAAGGCCGAGGACAGCCAAAAGCTGTCTCTTTCTTGAATTTACAGAAGATTTTGCTTCTTTTGGTCCATGGAATCCTAGCATTCAAAGGGATCTAGCTCAGAGGTCCATCCCAAAGCAATGGCTGCCCAACTAGGGATAACTTTTCAGTAGTAGCACCAAAGCATCCAGCAGAGAAGAGATGCTCTTGCACAAACCAACATGTCAGCTAATTGCCATGGAGCCCACCAGTGGGGATGGAGCTCAAGAATTTTGTAGGCAGGGGAGGAATCCTAGAGAAGAACTGTCCCTTATTCTGGCCAAGCTTCAGTAAGAAGGAACAGATTCTGGAAAGAGAAATCAGCTGTCAGCCTTACCAGACAGGAAACACAGCCAGTTAGTGAATTCTACTTTGTTGTAAATCTACATTGACAGAATTTTGCAAGTCTGGAAGTACCATTCTCTCACCTTTAGCGCCTGAGAATGTAAGAAAGAATCCTTTGGGACCCTGTTGCTTGGCCCACTGTTGGGGGCTGCTCTCCCTGTTATCTGGCCATTTGGTGCCACCTCTGCCAAGGTCATTGCAACATTCCATTCCATCACAGACTGTTTAGGCTGCAGGGTCTTAGCTCATCTGCTTAGATGGAATTGTGATCTTGATAGGAAGTGACACTTTTTCTCCAGGACATAAGAGGAAAGAGCAGACCTTGAGCCAGCAAAATAAAAAATAAAAAACCTGCCCGGCTGGTCTCATCTCCTTGGCTGGAGAGTCTCTTTCAGATGCTGTTCACCGGGCTCCCTTCCTGCTCCAGGATGACTGTTTGTTGAACAGTTTAAAGCTATCCTGATCTTCCAAGTTCAAGCGGAGCTTGGGGCAGTGGGACATGGTGAGCCAACACTTCTCTGAGCAAGCATCAGATCAGCTCACTGTCCTACCAGGGACTCTTCAAAATGTGGTTACCCTGCAGCTGTCTGGATGCTGTAAATAATACAGGGAAAATTAATATTAGAAATTGAGAGGAAGAGAGAGACAGGTGGCTGGGATGCAGCTCTAGCTTTCAGTAGTCTCAGCTTGCTGCTGGCTGAGCAATTTGCTTTGTTATGAATTGTGATGGAAGAAGCAGCTGACAAGTATTTATATTTATAGCAGCATAAGCTCACACTAGCTAGCATAAATTCTGATATCTGCAATGGGAGAGTTTTCAGTGGGGCTTGCAAATTGGAGAAATGGGATCTGGAATTTGTACCTTGCCCCTGGACAAAACATGCCATTTCCTCCTGAGAGTGAGATATTTGAAAGATTTACTGGGTTATGAGAGGCAGAAAACATCCTGTAGCTTTGACTTACCCCACCTTCCTTAGGGCAAGGGAGGGTTTTCCAACTCAAGACTTTCTGTTGGTAATAATCCACCCCAGCTGGAGGGAGCTGGACCAGTGGGTTGTGGGTGGAGAGGCACAATTCCTTTTCTTGTACCTGAGACACCCCCCCCCCCCCAGCTTCAGCATCTGCTTTGCTGGTTTCAGGCTATATTGCCATTTTGAGTCTAAAACGTACAGTATCTGCTTCTCTGAGTTTTCTAAATTGTTTTTATAACCAGGCCCATATTTATTTCTATCATATGCTTGATGCATACCGAATATATTTCTTCCTGGCACGGGCAGTTTCCATCAAGGACAAAAATAAAACCAAGCCAAAGTGTTTGTGTTCATAGAAATCCAGCTGATGTAGATCTAGACCTGAGACCACAATAAATAAGCATCTCCAAGTCAAAAGAGCAGCTCCCTTTTTTGGAACCCAACCTTTGGTCTCCTCTGGCTCTGGATCCGTTAGGATCTTCCCAGCTCTTAGTGGAGATTTGAATCGAATCTCCTTGCCTTCTCTCAGTGAGAAGAGGAGAGCTCTGCCCTCCTTGGGCTCAGGGGTTCAAAGACACAAAAAAGGAAGAGGAAGAAGGAGACCAAGCAAACTGCAGTTCTCAAATTTTATGGGACTCAGAGCCTCCTCCTTTGCTGCAGCTACCAAGTGATTTACCAAGCTGGCTTATCACTGGCTTGGGGGGGGGCTTTCTTCCTCCCCTCTCCTTTCTCCAGAACATCTTTCTGTCTCTGCAGTTTGTCTTCTAGGTGAGCAAGGCAGAGGTGTAGCAGTGGGGCGGAAACCAAGCTGTGTACTTGCCCTCTTCTCTTGTTCTGACCTCTGCCTGCTCTCACTGACTTTCAGCTGATCTCTTTGACCAGGTAGTTGCTCCAGGGTCTATTGCTTGACTTTTCCCTAGTGAGATTGACCAGGCAGATGGTCTGGGATCTTTGGGATGCAAAGCTTGTGCTCCCCCTATTGCATGCAGGAGCGTCATAGGCTGGGGCCAATCCTGATGTGCCAGTTGGATTCAGCTATTTCTCTGTCTTGTTTTTACAGTGCTTTGCGCCCAAGGCTTGCAAGCAAAGGATAAAACTGGCTCCAGTGATCCATACGTTACTGTGCAAATTGGTAAAACGAAAAGGAGAACAAGGACTATCTTCGGAAACTTGAATCCAACATGGGATGAAAAGTTTTATTTGTAAGTACTAAAAATAAGGGTTTGCATTCTTGTTTGCTACTATTATTCATGATACATATTTTTATGTTTATCACTTGAGCTGTAAAAAAAACCCTTGGACTTTCTCATTCAGCTGAGTTACAGCCAAAATATTGTTTCTTATTCTTCAAAGTTCACGCATTTTCATTATGGAATAATCAAGGAGCTGTGCACATTCTAATTTTCTGGCCTGGGAAATGGTCATCTTTTGGTAGACAAGAAACACAGTTCATTTGATGTTGATTGTTTTTTTCCCTTATGCAATTGTGATACATATAGTCATAGCGTGATCTACAACATTGATAGCTCTACCAGCTACTGAGCATCTCTGCAATTTTAGTTTAATTTATGGAGAAGGACAATCTCACAATATGGTGGTTATCAAGGATGGTTGTGTGTAGATAATTTGTATTTTAGATCGCGTTTTCTCTGAATAGACCATGGAATGTTTCAGCAGAAAGGGTTCATGAAACTGCCAGCCATCTTGGTCTCAGTTTGAGAGAGGGCATAGTGGGATGTCTCCAGGCATGAAATGTAAAATTTTTCCCTACGGGCTCTATGGACATGGCTTGGTAGGCATGGCTTGGTGGGCGTGGCTTGGTGGTCATGTGACTGGATGGGTGGGCATGGCCAGGTCGACGTTAACCATGACCCAATGCATTTTAAATCAATTTTTTTAAAAAATTAAACATAAAATTACATACATTCTAAATATCCATTTGTTATTTTTTTAATCTTAAGAAATCAATGAAGTTATTAAAACTTTAGTACAAGTTTTTCTTTATTAAAGGAT
>JAOYMU010000059.1:78636-93793 GCA_025802295.1 Psammodynastes pulverulentus
CATATGCTGGCTAGGGAATTCTGGGAGTTGAAGTCCACATGTCTTAAAATGACTAAAGTTGGGAAACACTGCTCTAGAGACCCTAACATCTTAAAAGGCGGTGACCTTTAAGTGGAAGCATCTTTTGGAAGGAATCTGAATTGTCCACATCTTTGCAAATGATGGGGTTGATGAGATTCCAGTGTCTCAGTGACAAGGAAAGAGGAAGATCTCTGTGGGCAGTTTGGACTGGTTCTCACTATAGCTTGAGGACAATTGATGGCCCTCCAGAACTCACTTCTTCACTTCCTCTAAGTATAGTGGAAAGTTGATACTGGGTACAGGGGCCCAAAATAAACCAAAGAGGGGTATTGAAGTGGAAAGGAAATGTTCTCCATTCCCACAGCATAGGGCTATCCAAACAGGCAAGCTGGCCAGACTCTCTTTTGTTTCCCATGTTTTTTTAAAGGTCTTGGAAACTTCCAGAATTCCCAATAAGAAGCTTCTGGTGTGTGTGTGTGTGTCCCCGTCCCCTCATGTTCTGCACTGAGGGATTGCAGCAGCAGATTACTTCCAGGTGGCAGCTCTGCAGCATCTGCCTCAAACCCCAGTGGGCTGTAGGGCTCACCTCTTCTGCTAGACCTACACTCTCCACTGCCAGCCTGCCATTTGCTTTCATCTTGGATGGCTGTTTTCTGTCATGTGCATCTTGCTGTTGTTTCACGGTCTTCTGGGGTTCTGGATGGAAACTAACTTTGGGTAGATGCAGCACAGCCTTCAGTAGTCCAGGCTTTCCACAGTAGCCTTTTGTAGGTCAGGGCAATGGCAGAAATGGGGCAGCCAAAGGAATCCAGGAATCCTGTGAGGAACAGGAGTAGTGCCAGTTACAATGGATCTCAGGATCTCACTGTGCTCCTTTGCAAGCTCCCAAGGCCTGAGTGAAGGACCCCCTCAAGGCCACAGGCTCCGTGCCCCTGCACCTGGTTCCATTGGCCTGGCTGGGTGGGTGAGGATAGCCCAAGCCCCACTCAAAAGGGAGAGCTTACTGCAATTTAACAGCAACGATTAATGCACAGCATGGTCTGCAAGGGCTTTGCTGTGCCTTCATGCTGTCTTGTGCCTTCATTTGGACCGCTACTCACCTCAGTCATAATCGGCTTAGTGATAGATGGGAGATGAGTAAGAGGCTGCTGGCAGAGTCATAACCATAAAGTGTGTTAAATGAAATCGATCACTAAATGTAAACAGCTGTAGGGTGAACTGGTGTTACTTCCATATCCTATGAATTGGTAAAATACCATGTTAACTGATATTCCTTCCTTTCCGAAGGGCCATATCTGTTTCTAATCCAGGGTTGGCAGAGTAGATGATGGTAGGCAGGAAAGAGAAGCAGAGAAGATCTTGAGGAAATGCAGGGCAGGTTGAGCTGAAAAGTTCCTTGTTTAAAGAATAAGAGGGGTGAGAAGGTTGAGATTTCAGGGTAACATACCTTTGCATGCAGCAAAATTAAATGCAACTCAGTTCAGTGTATGGTATGTTGAAATGTAATGCCAGGAATACAAAACAGACTGCCTTCTGTGAACGGGTTGCTCAGGCAAGGAGGTGAAAGGGTTTAAAAGGTGAAATTCTCAAGGCTAGAGGGAAGGAAATGCTCCTTTTCATAAAAAGCCCTGGACTCATTTACTTCCAGCACAGTCTCCAAATAGAGCCTGAACCTGAGGCGATGGGAGCATCCTGGATTTTGAATGGTTGGGAGCCAGAACAAGAAAGGAGCAGAAGATCCTAATGGTTCTGGTCAGCAAGCTGGTGAGACCCAAGAGTCCCTTGGAATTGCAGGGCAAACTGGGTTTTCTAGAAAATTAGAATGGTTCATTTTAGCAGCTGTTTGTTTGGTATCTTCAGCCATGTGGTGGTAGGGAGGTGTCTCAAACAAGCAAGCTGCTTCTTTCAGGAACGGAACTGAGCCCCCCCCTCTCCCAATGTCTTCCCAAAAATTGGTAAATAAATTTGGTTCCTGTTCATGTCTTGAATTAAAACAGTAAGGATGCTGCCTGGTGTGCTTAGCAGAGTGAGAGACTCCTCCCCATTTGGCTGTAGCTCCCCCTAGATCACATTATTCAGCCAGACATGGTAGAAATGCAGTCTTTTCTTCTTCAATTATTCATTGTGAGGAACAATTGATTGTGCAAAAATGCTGCTAATCCTGGAAGAAGGGAGCAGCACCAGCACCCTGAGGGATAAATCCATTTAGGAGCTTGGCCCTTGGATAGCATCCATGAGGCAGGTGCAGCCCAAAGAGCCCCTGAGGCAAAGGGATTCAGGACATGACAGCAGTCAGTCAACAAGGACTCCACAAGGCTGATGTCCAGTCAGCATTTGAACACAGAAACCTTTGGAGCCCAGGAAGCAGAAGGTCCCCGGGATTCCTTTGTGTGTGTGATTGTGTGTGTGTGGGTGTCAGTTGCTTGCATTTTTCCTTCTCAAGCCTTGAAAATTCCACCTCCTCATCTTGAGAGCCATGCTTGGGGCTAAAGAAGACATGTGGTTGTTGGAAGACCAGGGGTCTAATTAATGATAACTGGCTGGAAAGAACCACACTAATGGAGTTATTTATGCAGTGACCTAGATTTGTTCTCTGAATGTTTTTGGTAAGACAGGACATACATTACTTTCCACAAATAAGCAAAGGCAAATTCTTTCCCCTAAGAGATCAAGAGTTAAACCCAAACCCACCTGCATTTTGCTCCAATTAGCTTCTCTGGATTTATTGTTCCAGATCTGAGTCAGAAAATGCAAGGAAACTTTTTGACTGGTGGGGGGCATCAAGGGGGTTGCTGCTTCTAGGGTGGATATCCAGACTGGGATTTCCGTATAATTTTGTTGTTTAATTTTATTCCAGATTTTAAATAGTGCATGTCTAATTCTATGTTTATGGAAATGTTGATGTATATTCTGCCTATCACTCCACAGAAAGGCATGCCACCCTAATTGTAAATCGTGGCCTTCCAATATTAGTAATCTCTTATTTTTTAACGTTATCCAATCTTTAATCCATGTTAGTCCAGCAGCATAATAATATAGTTCCCAGTCTGGTAATCCAAATCCTCCACTCTCTTTCGCTTCTTGCAGGAGCTTCATTTTAATTCTGGGCCTTTTCCCTTGCCATACATATTTCAAACTCAATTTATTCAAGTTCTTGAAAAATTTTTGGTCTAAGATGATTGGGATATTTTGAAATAAATAAAGCAGTTTGGGTAACATATTCATCTTAATCACTGTGATCACCCTAGAGGCAGTAACATACCCAAATCTCTTCAACCAGGAGAGTAATTATTACCTATAAAGATATTGTGAATGAGGAAGGGGAACTGAAATCCAGGGATAGGATTAGAATGGTGGGCCTACTTGCAGATACAATCGAGGTTCAGAAAAGATAAGAAGGAATGGGGCATAAACACACAAGAAACAGCACTGGGACACAATTCTATTAGGGGGAGACAAGAAACTTATTACGAAAATTTATAAATTGTTATTAGAATACAAGATGTTCGAGGAACAGGTGAAAGAAACAATGCTGGTTTGGGCGAAGAACTTTGGACATAATATTGATTTGGACACATGGCAAAATTTATGGGATAGAAATAAAAAGATCACATTGGCCACAAATTATAAGGAAAACTTACTTAAAATGTTCTATCGATGGCATCTTCCCCCAACATGGTTGGCAAAGATAAATAAAAACCTATCACTAAGTTGTTGGAAATGTGTCCAGGAGCTAGGTACGTATTACCACATGTGGTGGTCCTGCACCAAATCACAAGAATATTGGCAGATGATTGGGACGTGGTTAGAAGAGATGATAGGCAAGAAATTAGAGCATAAACCGGAATTCTTTTTACTCAGAATAATGATGGATAAACTTAGTAAGGAAGAAATCTATTTTATAATCCACGTTGTAACAGCTGCAAGAATCATGTTTGCCCAGAGATGGAAAGATAGTGAGATCCCCAAGAAGGGAGAAGTGATAAATAAAAAATGGGTTTGTGCAGAAATGGACAAACTAACATTGGAAATAAAGGATAAAAACCAGTCAGAATATTATAAAGTGTGGAATAGATTTTACTTATGGTGGGAAAAGAAAGGAAGATCTAAAGTATCAATGGAAGACTATAATTTAAAATAAAGACAAGAGAGAATATAGTTGGGTTATTTGTATAAATGTTACAAGTTGTATATATGTAAATAATATTTATATTATATGTGATAAGTTGTAAGCATATTCTGTGTGATAAGTTGTATGACAAAAAGGCATGTTAGACCATCTACACCATGTCCAATGTTTTTAAATTTTCTTAATTTAATAAAAGTTTTTCCTAAAAAAGAAGTGTGGGGGAGGGGTTGCTGTTTTCTGTCAGCCCAGCCCAGCCCAGCCCAGCCACACTGTCTCTTCAGGATTCCAATCATAGGCTTTCCAAACCCAGTGGGCTGGCTCTTGTTTTCTCTGGCCACGTGTCCCCCAAATCTTCCTGTGTTCAGGAGCCTCCAAATGCAGTAGTTGCTTGTCACCCCCAGTCAGGGTGGGCCTTTGACACCTATTGTGAGATGGGTTGAGTGTCTTGAAAGCTTGGATTCAACGAGTTGCCATGCCATCCCCCATTACCTGGGGGGATGTGATTTCTTGGCCGAGATTCCACAGGGTCCTCCTTGGCCCCAGGAAAAAGGGAGCTGGGGGGGGGCTGTTGGTCCAGAGAGTTTGGAAACCCAGCGCTTGTCTGTCCTGGCCCTAGTAGACGTTTTCATCAGCCTGGGTTTGCCATTGTGCTTGCTGTCCGTGGAGATTTCTTAACAATAGCAAAGAAGTGATGGGGTCCAGACTCCCAGGGAGCAGGGGAAAGGGATGCTTCTTGGCCAGCCCCTGAGCTTTCCCTGCCTTTCCTTTGCAGTGAATGCCACAATTCCACAGACAGAATAAAGGTCAGAGTTTGGGATGAAGATGATGATATTAAGTCACGAGTGAAGCAGCATTTCAAAAAAGAATCGGATGACTTTTTGGGACAAACTATCATCGATGTGAGAACACTGAGTGGGGAAATGGATGTCTGGTACAACCTGGGTAGGTGATTCCTGTCTCTGAAAGGAGTCCAGCCCTTTTCCCACAGCCCCCATAACATCCAGGCAGACATTTTTCCTGGAATCGCAGAGATGTGCTTTCCTCTGATCCCAGAACCTAGAGTTTGCCTTCTTCTTTCTTCCCTTCCTGGTCTTTGCAACAGCCAACATATCCCTTTTCTTCTTGTTTGCTAGATAAGCGCACTGATAAATCTGCTGTTTCTGGGGCCGTTCGGCTGAAACTCAATGTTGAAATCAAAGGAGAAGAGACGGTCGCACCGTATCACATGCAGTACACCTGCTTACATGAGGTACATGGTAGGAATGGCTTTCCTTTCAGTACCTCTCCCTAGAGAGCCCTTGCACTCATGTTCCATTAGGGTTTTCCTGCATTTGAGAAGAGGCAGCTGGTGGAAATGAGCCGGATTGATCTTCTGTGGGTTATAGCCTCCGCTGAGTAGGTGGGTGGCAGGAAGCAGCATCTCAGCTAAGTATGAAGAACTGCTGGGGTAGAGAACGGCCGAAGGTGGCACGGCTTAGTCTCATTGCAAGGCCAAGGGGCCAAAGCCTTCCCTTCCCGTCTCTTTGCAGCACCCCAGCAAAGCCCAGGGTGAGCAGAAGAGAGAGTCCTCTGTTAAAGGAGGGCCCCTTGCAGCCATTCTTGGCTGTCCCTTGTCTGGAATGGCAATGCTATTGCCACTAGAGGGCAGGAGTCTCAAGGATGGTTGGAAACTGGAGTGCTTTTCCCCAAGTGCCTGGGATAAGGATCGAGGGTGCCAACCACTAGCCCAACAACAAAAGAAGAGATTAATGAAAACTTAAGCATAATGTAATTCTATCTTCTCTGATAGTAGCCAGAAATAGAAATTTCTGGTTGAAATGAAAAATGTGTTTCTTTCAGAGCCTCTTCCATTACTTGACTGAGGTGAAAGAAGGTGGAGCTGTTCAGATCCCAGCAGTCAGAGGAGAGGATGCCTGGAAGGTGTACTTTGATGACGCTGCACAAGAGATTGTTGATGAATTTGCAATGCGCTATGGAGTCGAAAACATCTACCAAGCAATGACGCAAGTAGCATCCCATCTTCAGTTAGTGGCTTAGTGGATTGTCCCCAGGTTTGTTCCCTAAGGCTTCTCTTTAGCGAGGGCAGCTGACTATTTCAGTCTGCCTTAGGGAGCAGATCCTGGTTTGGAAATCCCTGCCGGAAAAGTGCATAGCCTGCCCAGTCACAGTGGGACAATGTAGATGTCAAAATGCAGATTACTCTTTCCCTGTTCGTCAGCTGCTCCCTTTAGACCAAACTGTTCAGTATCCTCTCTTCCCAGATCCCCAGTGGCCTAGTCCAGAGGACAATGCTATCCAAGCCAGGGCATGAGGCAGCATTCAAAGTGTGAAAGTGTGTGTGGGGGGGGGCTGTATCTGATCGAGTTTGCAGGAATATGGCAAGCCTTGTCAGCTACTCATTGTGGCAAGGCCATAATGCTGTCAGCTGGAAAGATCAGGAGGAAGCTTGTGCTGAGGACATCCACTTGACAGGGAGATGTCCAGAGAGGGAAGCAGGCATCTACTAACCCTTCCAAGCCTAGAGAAATCTCTCAGGGAAGATATCTTTCTCCTTCATGCGCATTGGCCAATGTTCCCTAGCTTGAGCAAGACCTCTCTATCTAGCTCATTTACAGAGCTCTCTATACTTTTATGGAGTGAATGAGGCTGTTCACATTTTGAAGCAAACAAGAAGGCAGCATTGAAATTCCAGTTCATCATTCTCATCTTCTTCAAGAAAATGAAATAGAAACAGTTGAGGTTTCTTGATGGTTCTCAACTTGTAGGTATTCATGATGCCCACACGTAGCCCACATTGTTGGAATTTCAGGGAGACCAGCAAGGCAAAGAAGTCTGCCTGCCTCCCTTTTGAGAAATGTGTTTTGACACACTAAATTATTTTATTTCAATGTTGAAGCACTGCTTCTGAATGACACTTTTATAGCCCAGGAAAAAGATAAAGCTCTTTTTAAAGGTTTTATCATTTAAAATCCATTTTATTTACCAATATTATACTAATGAATTTCTACAATGCAGCCAAGCCCTTCCTAACCAGCGCTACCACCAAGGGCATTGGCAGGAAGCAGAACACAATTTTCCCAAAGGGAACCTTTTTTAGGGTTTGACCTTTGAAAGCTGGTGCTGGGCAGCATTCAGAGTCTTTGATCTGAGATGAGAAAGAGACACACATGCTAATTCCTACTGTGCTTGTGGATGGATTTCTCTTGGGTGCTCAGTGACTAAAAGGCAGCCTTAGGCAGACCTGCTGCTCTGGGGGATATGGATGAGCCGACATGGAGCCCATTGTGGGTCTGCAGCCTGTGGCAGCCTGCTCAAAGACCCTTCTGGCAAGTTCTACTCAGAGAATAAGCGGGTCTTGATCCAAAGCCCTGAAGGGGAGAATTTTCAAGAGCCAGGAGAAAGAACAAAATTGGACAGCTCCAACAGAAAGCTGTGTTTCGCAGGCCTAGGGCGCTTATTTGTTTATTTTATTTATTTATTTTATTGGATTTATATTGCCGCTTATTTGCCCATGGCTTAAGGCCTTTGGTCTTACTGCTAAGAGATACCTGGCACCTCTGACAGCAGCCCCCTCCTTGGTTTGTCTTACAGGCACTTCTCTTGCCTGTCTTCCAAATACATGTGCCCTGGTGTCCCAGCTGTTATGAGCACTTTGCTAGCCAACATCAATGCTTTTTATGCTCACACCACAGCCACTACCAGTGTGTCTGCTTCTGATCGATTTGCTGCCACTAACTTTGGGGTAAGTGTGATTTTCCTCTACTGCTCTTCACAGTCAGTATTCCAGTTTATGAATACAGGAAAGTTTCTTTTTCTCCTAAGCTCTAACATTAATTAAATACTCATATCCATGAGAATAAAACAAATCCATTAAAATACATCATTTTACTAGGATCAATTCAGTTAACTCTAAAAGACTCAGTCCTGTTTCCTGAAAGAGTTTGTCCTGGTCTTAGGAATGCCCCTTCCAGTGCCTTGTAGAAGTGTTATGATGAAGCTATAATTTTATGCATTGTGAGGGAAAGGTGTAGCTCGGCAATTACCAGACCCTGTTCATCTGTTCATGTGGCAAGAAGAGCATCTCTCTCCTTGTCCCAGCCTACCTGATGGGAGATTGTTGAGGGGGGGATGGAAGCGGGAATGCTTGCTAGTCCTATGATTGATCAATCACTTTATCAATCAATAGAATACAATAAATTAGTTAACAGCTTTGGGTCATGGAGAAGCCACAATGGTGCTACGTTAAATTCAGGGAAATAAACATTGATTATTCTCACAGTTTCTAAGGAAATGTATACAGTTCCAAAATGCTTAACTTTGCTCCCTGCAATGGGTAAGATGTGTGAATATAAAGAGTTTGCAAACACCAATTTTAGAGATTTGATTCAAAAGTAATTTGTGTCTTGAAACTAAACAGACGGATCTATTGGGAGATGTACGGAAATGGCTTTAATATCACCTCACTTGAATTGGTTTGATTATCAAATTGGTTCACCAATGCAAATCGAAAAACATGTTTCAAGTCAGATGATGCCTGATTCACATCTTACTATTAAAATTTATCGCTAAATAAAAAGTTTTAGCATAAGAGCATAGATGTCCTAGAAATCATGATGTCATGGCACCTCTTTGAAAACACAACCTCTAGACCTCAGTAGGACAGAAATTAACTCTTGTACCTGATGCAGAAGTTTCTTGAAGGGAAGAAATGCTCTTCCTTCTTTGCAGTCCAGCAGGTTGGCCATGGTACAGCCCTTTTTATCTCAGAAACAGTTGGCAGGCAGTCCCCCAGAGGTTAGCCCCCTCAGAGGCTGGCTTTCATTGCTTGATCCATTACTTGAGGTGGCTCAGTTTGATTTCTTTCTGGCTAATCATCCAAGACCATGTGGGAACAGGCTGGTTGAGAACGAGCAAGTGACCTCACGGGCATAAAAGAGTAGAGTGGTTTCTTCTTTGGCTCCATTGCTGTGCCTGCCCAGGACCTCCAGGCTGAACCCTGTTCATAGACTGTACCTCTGTTGAGATCCCCTGATTGGGAATGCGTTCTCTTGGCTTCTTACCTTCTCTAGCATTGCAGCAGACAGGGGCGTGCTGAATGCTGAAGAGGCACTTTTCCTCTAAAGGACAAACTTTTAATTAAAGCCTGAAGGCAGTTGCGACTTTAGGAAGTACTTACTTCAGCCTGACCCCATTGGGTGGGGAAAATATGATGCATCCACCTGAGCTTTCCTGGAGGCCCACTGCTGCTCCCAACCTTGACTACTGACTCAGGATTTTGTTTCTCCACTGTCTTAACCAACTACAGCCAGCAGACTCAGTTTCCCCAAAAGAGGCTGGCATAGCAAGGAAGATGGCACTTGTCAGGGGAATTGGGGTGGGTGGTCACATCTGTTGTTTCCCAGGCTGGCTCTTCTTGAGGATAGAGCACCCCCTTCTGGGGGCTGCTAATCAGTGGACCACCACTAGAGCCCTCTCTCCAGCTGGTCCTGATAGCTCCGTGTGTTTACCATGCAGAGAGAAAAGTTCATCAAACTCCTGGATCAGCTGCACAATTCCTTGAGGATTGATCTCTCTAAATACAGGGTAGGTACTGTTTCCTTCTTCCAAAGCACATGGGTGTTTCTGCCTAGAGGGCTGCAGCCTCTTCCCACTCTCTGGAGAACCAGCCATTTCAATCGAAGCCCAACTCAGGCAGAGGGCAGCCCCGTGATGGAGTAGCTGGTGGGCGAAATCATGCTGGCTGTCAGCAGCCTGTCTTCCACTCTGCAGCTGCTGTAAAGCACCAGTTATTCTGTTTGGCATCTGAGTGGCCTTGAACTCTTAGCTCTTTGTTTCTGTCTCTTCAGGGAGAAAGCAGAAAGTTGGTTATGGGGAGGAAGGTGATTTGGGGGACAATCTGACTCAGCTCAGTCTGACTCACTCATGTAGGACATATGGAGGCAGTGGAAGCTATGCTCCTCCTTTCATGGGAAGGTTGCAGAGTTGGGCTGAAGCCTTAATTAGCTCTGTCAGCTGAGAAGGAGGGGAACTCTAATGGGGCACTGGATTGGGATATCTCTGGTTTTTATCAAGAAGTGTGGGTGGAGCCTAGGGCACTTCTTCCATCCCACTGTACATAGGCAAGGTGGCTTCTCCCTGGCTAAAGGGTCTGTCTGCCTGGACCCCTCCTCAGCTACCCGCCATACAGACTTTTATGTTTCTCGATTCTGCTCACCTACAGGATAATTTTCCTGCCAGCAGTCCAGAGAGGCTTCAGGACCTAAAATCAACTGTTGATCTCCTGACAAGCATTGCATTTTTTCGCCTGAAAGTAAGTTGCTCCCTCCTAGATGTTTACATATCAGTATCTAAATCCAGGACATTTCCAGATTTATTTTTTTTATATTGGCTTTAAAATTTGAATAAAGCCAGGGGAAGGAAAGGGAACCATATCCTAGCAGCTAGAGACCTCCCACATCTGGTAAGTTGCCCAAACTGTAATGGCTGCAAAGAGTGGAGAAGCTTGTAAGTCCGTTCTGTGCCTCCCTGCCCAGGTTCTAGAGCTGCCAAGTCCCCCTCGAGCCAGCACCGTTGTGAAAGACTGTGTCCGGGCCTGCTTGGACTCCACATACAGATATATTTTGGATAACTGCCATGACCTGTATGCTCAGTTAATGGACCAGGTGAGTGCCTTCTCCTCGCTTCTTCTGCTCAAGAGGCCTCAGATGCACTTAGAGGGAGGTTGAGTCCCGTCCTACCTTTACAGCAGCTTTGAAGATCACGAAAAACAGAAGATTGGCAACTAAATTATCCATACTGAAAGACCAAAGATTAGGGCAGTGTTTTTCCTAGGGTCCTGCTTAGTCTATTGAATTGTAATGGACTTGGTGGTTCTTTGGTTGGGCTGTTTACCATTAGCTTGTTTGGCAACTCTCAGCCTGGCACTCTGACCAATCGACCATCAATAAACACATAGACATAAATAAAATCTACATGCAAGGGAGATGGGTGGTTAAGAAATATGAAATATAAATAAATACTGTGCAAAAGAAACAACCAAGAAGCCAAAAACGAACAAAAACCCCCAAACCCTTCAATACCTAGATAAGCATAGATTAACACCAAGATTCACATCAGACCAGCAGTCAGGAAATAAACAAAACCCCAATCAAAGAACCCAACTAAAGAACCACCAATACTAACAGCACAAACCACTACAATATAAACTGAGAGCCTACCAGCACTGATGATATTTCGTAGTGTGGGTCATGAAATATCTGCAAGAAAACCACCAAACTCAGAAAGCACCAACAAGCCCTTGAGAAGTGCTGGGAAAGGCACATAGAAAGAGAAGCAAGGTGGGTGGACAGTGGCAGGGGGTGTGCCATTAGAAGACCTGAAGAATCAGGTTGGGGAAAGATTATCTTGGAGAAATTCTATCAATGTGGTTGCTATGAGGCAAGATGGTGCATAACTAGCCAGGAACAGCCCTGTAACAAGCAGAGAGGCTAGCTAGGTGACAAGAACTCTGCCTCAAGAAAGGAAGTGTCTGAGCAGACACAAAGTGCTTATGCAGCGATCCTTTCAGAGATCTTCTTTTGGGGTATCAAGAGGGGGAGGGGGAGAAGGAGGAGGAAGAGTTGTCAAGAATAGCAATCCTCAAGTCTTTCCTGCAGGGCTTTTGTTAAGCATTGGAAATGAGAAACTCAGATGTAGCATTTTCCTTATTTTGGCCAACAGGGTAAGAAGCAAGATATTCCTCGGGAGGAACAGGGTCCAACGATTAAGAATTTGGATTTCTGGACCCAGCTCATTACCCTGATGATCACCATCATTGATGAAGACGGAGCTACCTACACTCCTGTCCTGAACCAGTAAGGCGAGAAAGGCCAACTTTCTTGAGCTAAGATCCCTCAAGTCCTTTCCAATTGCCTCTGACTTCATGTTGTAACTGAGGCTTTTTCAGTGTATTGGAACTTACTCCAGCGTAATGGGGATCCCTCAGAATACCTTACCCTTGCATCCTCCCAAGGGAAGGATTGCATCAGTTCCCTTGGCAACAATTCTGCTCCTTTATTGTTAGGTGATCGCCTCCTGCATGGTTGCCAGAGGAGCATTGGAGTCACTTTTAGGCACCCCTCCTTTGGCCCTGAAAAATATCCCTGGTTCCTCCTCTCTGCCTGGGTTGACTTAAGATCCCAGATTTTGAAGCTGGGAAGCATCAAGGGGCCAGAAAGGGCTGCTCTGCTGATTGTGTCCTGCTTGGCTTCTTGCAGGTTCCCTCAGGAGCTGAACATGGGCAAAATCAGCGCAGAGGTCACATGGGTCCTCTTTGCACAGGATATGAAGTTTGCTCTGGAAGGTAAGGGAAGCAGAGGTGGTCAGGCAGGTTGCTACTTCAGGGTGTGCATGTTGGGGCAGGAGGAGACGCAATTCCACTCTGCCCCAATTACTTCCCTTTCTGAAGGGAGTCTTTGAAGATGCTTGGCTTCCCCATCAAAAAAAATAGATGTAACAGGAGATGGAAGAAGGTGATAGGGAACCAGACAATGTGGTCAGTATTAGGTTTCAGATGAAGCAAAATGCCCACCTAAGGAAATGTATCTTCCATGCCTGGCAATAGATCTGGTTAGGAGAAGAGAGGTTGACCTCAGTTTGGGGCTTCCAAAAACCACATAGAATTTGTATTCAAGTTATTTGCCTAACTTGACAAGAACTTTGGACAGCAGAAAGATGAAGCACAGCTTGGTCACAGTCTACTGAAAAGGAGGTTTCATCGAGCACTTCTGAAAGCAAAATGTAGAATCCTTGGCTAGCTCTCTGTCTTCATCAAGTGCCACTCCTGGCAAGCCAATGGACACAGTTGGGGAAGAGGAATACTGTGAACATTCTGTTACCTTGGGCAGTGTCTCGCTTACTCAGGCTATTAAATTAAGTAGTTTCCAGTTGTGAAAGTTTAGTATGATTTATTTTTCTAGAGCCAAAATGTGTGTCAGGAGACGTAATCTTATTTATGGCTGCAGCTTTATTAAATCTTTGTATTGTCTTGTGTCCATTACAGAGCATGAAAAGCACAGGTTATGCAAGAGCACAGACTATATGAATTTACACTTCAAAGTGAAATGGTTTTATAATGAATATGTTCAAGAGCTCCCCTCATTCAGAGATGCGGTGCCTGAATACTCTCTGTAAGTGAGGTGGGGATGAGGGTTGCACAGGGAAAGGGAGGGCTGGACTGAGCTTTCATTTCCAAGTTGAATGCAGACTACTTTTAATCTTTGTCCGGCTCAGCCTTGAAACTGGAACCCTTAAAGCTGGTATGCATTTAAAACTCAAAGAAGCCCAACCCCTTTCCTTGACTCCTTACTTCCCACAAAGATGCCATGGAGAAATCATGGTTGACTTTTCCATCATTGCACTGAAGGTAGTTTGGAGAGATTCTCCAAGGGAAGAGGGCAGCAGACCAGATATCAATCCAGTTCTCGTTGCAAGAGGCAGAAGGGAGATTCCTGGCCTTCACTTCTGCACAGCATTTCCTTTTTCAGACCATTTCCCCCCAAAATATAAGGTGCAGTTTCTTGCTATGACCATTTACAGAAAAAGTGAAAGGGCCACTAAGCTAACCTGATTTATACCCCTATTTGCAAAGACAAGTCCTTACCTAGGTGCCATCATGGTGGAAAGGGACAAGAGAGATGGCGCACCCATTTACATGGGCACAATCCATTTTACTCTGAGTGTACAGTCTTAATGTGAATTTAGTGGAATCTGGTTTTAAGACCAAAGACTGTCTGGAAACCCTACCCACACATGTGTGTCCACTCCTAGGTGGTTTGAGCCATTTGTCATGCAGTGGCTAGACGAAAATGAGGATGTCTCCATGGAATTCCTCCACGGCGCATTGGGAAGGGACAAGAAAGATGGGGTGAGCAGCATCAAGAAGTGAAGGCCAAAAACCCCACCACCCTAACCCCTGCTAGAGGTCTCCAGCCCTTTTCCCATAAAATGAGAGCTAGGAGCTAGAACCATCAGGAACTGTGGCCTGATCCCCAAAAGAGGGAAGGGAGCTGCTGTTGTATCAGCCAACATCCCTGAACAGGAGGATCCCTTGAGTGTCACTGCATTGCAGCCTCTCTAAGCCATAGACTTTGGGGGGATTCCCAAGGCCCTTTTTCTTCAGAGCCAGTCCTGCAGGGCTGCTCTCCTGAACCGACAGTGCAGCCACATCGTTGAGAGGAAGCAGCTCCTCACCCCAGGCTTCTGCACAACATGTGTTGTTTCTTCATGTCCCTGCAGTTCCAGCCCACATCAGACCACGCTCTCTTCTCTTGCTCAGTGGTAGATGTCTTCACACAACTCAACCAGAGCTTTGAGATCATAAAGAAGCTAGAATGTCCTAATCCTGCAGCACTTTCTCATCTCATGAGAAAATTTGCAAAGGTGGGTGTTTTTGTGTTGTATTGTTGCCTTTGTAGTGGAGCCTGAGCTACATGTGAGAGCTGATCACAACAGAATAAAATGGATGTCCTGCCTTGAGGCTTTTTTGCTTTTTGTCCCATCAAAGGGTATCTCCTCTTTCTAGCTCTGTGGCATAGCAAAATAAATCTCAAGGCAAAAAGAATGTTCTCTAAACTAGCTGTGATCTGTCTAGAAAACTAGGAATTCACCTGTTACATAAAAAATGCTTGGGGACTTCAAGAGAAGAAGTTAAAGATACCAGCTTGATAGAACTCCCATTAAGATTCAGCAGCAGGGTAATTTCTCTGGATCTGTCCAGGCACAGAAAGCCATGTCTTTTTAATGTAAACATGTTGAGACAAGTTGTTCCGTTGGAAGAGAAATAAGATGACCAGAATACAAGAGCAAACAGGGTCAGGAATCCAGAATCCTGCTGAAACCAACTTTTCTGCTCTGGGCTCCACTCCTCAGCCCAATTAATGTGAGGACGTGGCCTCTGGGAGGCATTTTACAATTCTTATTAAGCCATGTGCCAGGGGTCTCCAAACTTGACAGCTTTAAGACTTGTGG